>AWUE01019525.1:0-25645 GCA_001974825.2 Corchorus olitorius
TTTTTTTCAAATTTATTTATTTTCTGTATTTTTCTTAAACTCTTAAACAGTATGATGTCAAAAACTCTTAAAAAGTATAAAATAGGTAAAGTGAATAAAAATCGATTACACCTAGAGGAAAATATTTAGGAAAACTTCCATTCTCTTGGATAACTCCAAATTTACACTTCAGACATGTCTGATAATACATTGCCATGGCCGAGCAAGAGCAACAGGACAAAAATTCTTTGTTCTTTCTCCCATATGTGAGCGTTTCATTTGTAATGCCGACCTCAAGTTTCTTTCGTTATTAGCCACAAAAAATTTGAAAACCGGTGATTCATATTAATGAAAATAGATTGACAAATGAAAAATGGCCCATTTATAAATAAATTCTACATAGTTAATTATATACCTACTATTTCTAACTTCCATAAATGCATAGCATATATACTTCTTGGTTTATATAACCAGTAACCAAAATCAATTAAAGCAAACATTCTTGGTTTTTTTTTTTTATTTAATTTTATACAACAACAACAACAACATTCTAGGTCATATTCTCAAATTATCAGGGAATTCGATACTAACATAAATTTTTTTTGAAGGAATGATACTAACATAATTGATCAGAAGAGAATACAATACAATGCACCGTTCATCTGTTAATACAAATAATACACTCAACTCTCGTTAAAAAATAATAACTCAACTGCTTACATAATTGTTTAAAGTAGTTTCAAGTTGATTTAACCATGATGCAGCGCTTCCTTAACAAATCTATCAAAATCATCGAAAGATGATCCCCCAATATCAGTAGCTGCTTCAGCTTTCTTCTTCCATTCCAAAGCCTTCTCCTTCATTTTCTTTCCTTTATCCCCTTCCATCATTTCCCTAACCAAAAACTCAATGTTTTCTCGCTTTACATCATAATCAACCTCCAAGCCAATGCCCCAGGTAGTGCAAGCATACCGGCAATTTGTTTGTTGATCGGCGAAAAAGGGCCAACATATTACCGGAACGCCTGCAGATATGGATTCCAGGGTAGAATTCCACCCACAATGTGTCAGGAAAACACCAACAGAGGGATGTGAAAGAACTTGAACTTGGGAACACCAGCTTGTAATGAATCCTCTATCCTTAATCTCTTCGAAGAACTCTTCAGGCAAAACTGCAGATTCACCCATTACAACATCAGGCCTAACGATCCACAAAAATGGGTGCTTAGAATTAGCAAGCCCCCAAGCAAATTCTTTCAGATCATCCTCTGACATGACAGTAATGCTACCATAATTTACGTAGACAACAGAATTGGGTTCCCTTTTGTTAAGCCATTCAATACAGTTTGTGTCTTGTTTCCATAGGCTAGAATCTATTGACTTGGATGGACCGTCAGGCATGTGTCTGGCAAGCAAGTGAAGTGGTCCGGCTGTATAAATTCGAGGGGACTTGGCAACGATTGCTTCTAGCGCTTCATGTTCCAACTCATCAAATGTGTTGAAGATGATTGCTGGAGCTTTTAGACAATTTTGTGCTTCTGCTGCCAAGAAATTAAACATCAAGTCATTGGGATCAGTGGTTCTGAGAAAGCTTGGGAGATCTCTGAGGCGAATGTTACTCATTCCAGGGATCCAATCGATTGGTGTGTCCAGAGTGCCATCAGTAAGAAAGTTTTCGTCTGACACAAGCAAGAGCCAACATTTCAGTCTTTATACAATTTCGCATTACTATAAATAAAATATAGATTAACTTGGTAATTAAGGGTGATGAATGGTGATAACTTACTTTTGAAGGGAACAATGCCTCTTTTCTGTAGTTCATAGAATTGCGAAAATCCCAATAAGCAGCAAGCTGCTGCAGTACAAAATTGAACTGCTGGTATGGATAAGACTTGAGCAGCTTTCATAGCAAAGCTCATAACACCATCTACAACTATGCAAGTAACAGGTGGTGTTTGAGATGAAGAATTCAACTTAGAAAGTAGCTCCAAGAATGGATCCAAACAATTCTTTCGCGTCGAATCACATAACTGTGGAATATCCTGAGTTGCATCATGATCAGAGGGTGGCAGACCGTCTGGAATGGTTTCGAACTGGAAATCAGGCAGGCCTTTAACAGAGTCTGGCCCTTTGGACCTGATCAAACGCCTATGATTGAACTCAGTGTTGACAAAAGTTATGTGGAAGCCTTTCAAGTGTAAGAGCTTAGCTAGTTGCATCATGGGGGTAATATGGCCTTGTGCTGGAAATGGAAGGCAAACAGCGTGAGGTTTGGAGGTTTCAAGTGAACCCATATCAGCAAAAGAAATTAGGCACTTGAAAACTCAATATTTCTGCAAAGAAAAGCTTTAGAGATGCTTTAGAAGTATTTTGATAAAGGAAAATATATTCCCTTTTATAAATAAACGAAGGTTTACAGGTTTAATGATTTGGCTCAAAAAAATGTTGGTGTGAATTCTGTTCTGCTCTCTTGGAGCACATTATCCCTATTGCTTTAAGCCTTAAGGATAAGGAGTTCTATTTAAGTAGTTTTTCCCTTTACCCTAATGCACTACTCATTTCAACAAAAAAAATCTTGTTAATTAAACTATGGTAGAGAAGTGAATAGTGCATAATGGGGGGGGGGGGGGGGGGGTAACATGGCCTTGGCGCGCGATGGATATGGAACACAAAAAACATGGGTTTTACTGTATTATGGTGACTTCAAATTTCCATTGGCTTTGGTAGTTGTTACCTACTTCATTCATGTGGTGAATTGACATTGGAAAAGATTTGTTCTGACTAGCCAAGTGTTTGTTCTTTGGTCATTTCATGGCCACATATCATGCTTGAAGCTGGGTTACCTACCAAACACTACATAAGGCAAATGCCAAAGCAATAAGAGTGTCATTTTGTGTAAGCATTTTTGAAGCTTGCTCATTTGTGAGAGAGAGTTTTTTGTGTTGTCTCTCTTAATTTGGTACAATTTAGTTTTGTACATTTGAGAGATGAACAGTACTTTGGGTGTATTTGGGCTTTAGGGATTTTAATTAGTCTCCAATTTTGTCTTCCTCATCTATCAGTGATAATATTTGCTCCTCCTTCGCCTGTGGACCCTTAAACCGAACCACATAAATCTTTTTGGGTTCTACATTGGTACCAACCCTCGAACTTAGGAAATGGAGGAAATGGAAAGTTAATGCCAGAGCACTTGATTTTTCCTTTTCCACATTGTAACATTCTTAGCATATTATATAACTTTAATGATATGGGAATTGAGTACACTCCACATAATAAATCTGGACTGAATATAGAATTTTAATAATGCTTGAAATTCTTAGGGATTACTAAAATTTAGGAAATGTGCATGAAAAACTTGGTCACTTCCAAGTCCAAACTTTGTTTCATTAATATATAGCGTCAAAAGAGGTTCAACAACCACCCAACATTTCCAAATGACTTATTAGAAGCACATTTCGAGAGAGAATAAAATAATTATTTATATTTGCAACCTGACAAATTTCCATATTCTCTTTAGGATAACTCCAAATTTACACTTCACATACATTTTATTTCAAATGTTCCTTTTTCTTTTCTTCACATGTGTATATATGATTCATGATTGGAGTAATAGTCACCATCAAGACATAATTCAGCTGCAATCTGTATATACGCAAATTCAAAAATCAAATTTTCGTTCTGAAGAGAAGAAAGTATATAGAACTATCTATTGATGGAAGTTAGAAATAGTAGGTATAAAATTAACTATGTATTTATATATGGGCCATCTTCATTTGTCAATTTTTCTTTTCATTAATAAATCACCGGTTTTCAAATTTTTTTGTGGCTATAGTAACGAAAGAAACTCATGGTCGACATTACAAATTGGGGTCAGTCTCTTTCTACAATGAATTCCTAACTACATTCAATTGAAATCAAATGTCTATAGAAAAAAGGTAAATTATACAATACACCGATGGTGGAGTTTAGTAGACTATACAAGCAGGTTTTAAAGGGTGACATGTGTCATCTAGGGACTAGATTGAAATATTTAAAACTTAATTAATTAAAAAAATGGACATGTGTCAACTCCACGACCCGCTTGTGGAGTCCAAAATTTACACCGCCGGTATATCAAATAATTACGTTAGAAAAAATAGACCAAAGGGTCCAAATTTACCTTTCTATTCTCCCGTCAACTTAATTAGATTGCTTAAGGAAAAAGTTCCAGGTTGAGAGAAGTGTTGCAAAGTTATTTATATTTGCCGGCCAGCAGCCAAGTTTTGTTCTTATATATATAGCGTCACCCAACATTTCCAAATGAGTTATTAGAAACATTTCGAGAGAGAATAAAGTTATTTATGCAACCTGATCACAAATTTCCCTTCTCTTGGATAACTCCAAATTTAGTACACTTCACGTATATTTATGCTATTTCAAACGTTCCTTTTTCTTTTCTCCACATGTGTATATGATTGGAGGAATAATCACCATCGTCCATCAAGACATAATTCATATGTTGCAATATAAGCAAATTCAAAAATCAATTTTATGTTCTGAAGAGAAGTATAGAGCTATGTATTTATGGAAATTAGAAAATGTAGGTATAAAATTAACTAATGTATGGGCCATCTTCATTTGTCAGTTTATATTCATCAATGAATCACCGGTTTTGATAAGTTTTTATGTGGCTAATAACGAAAGAGTCTTAAGGTCGGCGTTACAAATGCTAGGAGGAGGAAGCCTACCGATGGACATGGGAGAAAGAGTAAAGAATTTGGCTAAACTGACCATTCCTCTTGAATTATGTATGTGTATATGTATTCATGGAAAGTAGGTATAAAATTAAGTATTTATCCATTTTCAGTAATGAATCACCAACTTTCCATATATAGAAATAGAAACTGATAGACTAGAATCAACATCTTTTATGTCATGTCAATGACACATCAGGGATATTAAATTAAATGAATGGAATTGGGATCTGGATGGAATATAATGAAATAGAGCCACCTTGAGGTTCCCTATGAAATGAGGCATGGAATGGTGCCACTACGAAGAAGTTCCAGGGGTTACGAAGGAAACTTCGAGTTAGTATTGGTCATGGGTTGAGAACGGGAATTGAATTCTATGAGATCGAATCTCCCGTTGTTCCTCAATAGTTCAGCGGTTGAGCGGTCGGTTCTTATTAGGGGTGTCCATCGGGTCGGATTCGATCCAATCGAGTCAGTTCTACTCCAAAATCGACAAAACCGAAAGATATATCTTTCATTTATTTGACATTTTGTCCGATTATAGTTGATAGATTAGTTGTGATTCATAATTGTAGACCATATCATTAGTAAGATACTGCCATAAACAAATTGATGGTTGGTCCACATCCAAATTAAAATTTGATTTTGAGGTTTCTATGCAACATCTTCATTTGTCAATTTATTATTTATGTTCATTTTTATGTGGCTAATAATGGAAGAAACAAACGTCAAAATTGTTAAGATTTTTTTTTTACAAGAAAATAAATGGTCTTTTGGTGGGCGTCATCAATTCTAGGGGCTCATTGTCCCTCACGGAAATACCATGGCGAGGGGCATACCAGTAGTGGGGCGTGCCAAGAGTGGATCTTAACACAAGCTAAGGACAAACAAGAGTCTATATGAGAAAAACATTGTGTTTACCAAACTTGAACCCATGACCACACCTGCAAGTACCTTACACTCAACTTCCTGTCACTAAACCATCCTCACATGAGCAAATTGTTAAGATTAGAGGTGAAGAAATATTTGATGAAAAAAAAAAAAAGAAGAGGTGAAGAAATATTTAGCCACATTATCACTAGATTTGTTGTGATTCTTAAATGTAGACTAGTATATATAATGTTTGTGGGGTTGAGTAAAAAGAATTCAATCCTTATAAGTTTCCTTACCTCAAGCCTCATGAATGAAGAAAATTATCAGGAGAGAATTTATACTACCAGTAAAAAAAAAAAATCAACTCATACAACGTTCCTGGTCTTTTAACTTTACCTGGGAATTCATTCTCATCATAACTAATCTGAAACTAAATGTAGAATTTTAATAGTGCTTGAAACAAAAACATATTTTTTGATTTTATTGCTTACACAATGGATCATTAACTATAATGATAACTTGAAAGCCCGTACTTTTGATCATACAATAGAAACATATATAGGTTGAGACTTGAGAATAAAGGCAGAGGCAATGATTACATTCAACTGCTTATTACTATTAATGTTTAGAGTAGTTTTCTGTTAATTAACCATGATAGAGACCTTCCTTAACAAATCGATCAAAATCATTGAAAGATGATCCTCCAACATCGGTTGCTGCTTCAGCTTTCTTCTTCCATTCCAAAGCCTTCTCCTTCATTTTTTTCCCTCCATCCCCTTCCATCATTTCCCTAACCAAAAACTCAATATTTTCTCTCTTTACATCATGATCAACCTCCAACCCAATTCCCCAGGTAGTGCAAGTGTAACGACAATTTGTTTGTTGATCTCCGAAAAATGGCCAACATATTAGAGGAACTCCTGCAGATATGGCTTCCAAGGTCGAATTCCATCCACAATGTGTCAGAAAAACGGAAACAGAGGGATGTGAAAGAACTTGAACTTGGGGACACCAGCTTGTTATCATTGCTCTATCCTTAATCTCTTCGAAGAACTCTTCAGGCAAAACTGCAGAATCACCCTTTACAACATCAGGCCTAACTATCCATAGAAATGGGTGCTTAGAATTAGCAAGCCCCCAAGCAAATTCTTTCAGATGATACTCTGACATTGTAGTAATGCTACCATAATTCACATACACAACAGATTTGGGTTCCCTTTTGTTAAGCCATTCAATACAGGTTGTGTCTTCTTTCCATAGGCTAGAATTCATTGACTTGAATGGACCGTCAGGCATGTGCCAGTGCCTGGCAAGCAGGGGAAGTGGCCCGGCGGCATAAATTCGAGGGGACTTGGCAGCAATTGCTTCTAGCACTTCATGTTCCAACTCATCAAATGTGTTGAAAATGATTGCTGATGCTTTTAGGCAATTTCTTGCTTCTGATTCTAGGAAATGAAACAAGAAGTCATTGGGATCAGTGGTTCTGATAAAGCTTGGAAGATCTCTAAGGCGAATGTTACCCATTCCAGGGATCCAATCCACTGGTGTATCAAGAGTGCCATCAGTAAGAAAGTTTTCGTCTGACACAAGCAAGGGCCAACATTTCAGTCTTTATACAATTTTGCATTACTATAAATATAGATTAACTTGTTAATTAAGGGTGATGAATTGTGATAACTTACTTTTGAAGGGAACAATGCCTCTTTTCTGTAGTTCATTGAAGTGCAAAGATCCCAATAAGCAACAAGCTGATGCAGTCCAAAATTGAACTCCTGGTAAGCCTAAGACTTGAGCAGCCTTGATTGCAAAGCTCATAACACCATCTGCAACTATGCAAGTAACAGGTGGTGTATTAGATATTGAAGAATTCAACTTAGAGACTAGTTCCAAGAATGGATCCAAACAATTCTTCCGCGTCGAATCACATAACTGTGGAATGTCCTGAGTTGCATCTTGATCAGATGGTGGCAGGCCGTCTGGTATAGTTTCGAACCGGAAATCAGGCAGGCCTTTAACAGAGTCTGGCCCCTTGGACTTGATCAAACGCCTATGATTGAACTCAGTGTTGACAAAAGTTATGTGGAAGCCTTTGGAGTGTAAGAGCTTGGCTAGTTGCATCATGGGGTTAACATGGCCTTGTGCTGGATATGGAAGGCAAACAGCGTGAGGTTTACTGGTTCCAAGTGAACCCATATCTTAGCAAAGCAATGAAAACTCAAGATTTCTACAGAGAAAAGCTTTGCTCGTGACCTAACTATTGTGATGATGCTTTTAGAAACTCTGACGAAGGAAAATACCCTTTTATAAACAACAAATGTGTAAAATCTCTCCTGCTTTTTGTGGAGCAGATCTTCCTAGTCCCTAGACGCTTTGCTTTGTGGCTTTAAAATGTTGTAAGTTGGACACTTGGGATTTGAGAGTTCCATTTCTTGATAGTCTTAATTACTATATTGAAAAGCACCATTTGTTAATAGTAATTAACAAATTAAATAGAAATACCGAAGCTACGTATAGGTTGAATATAGAGGAAGGCAAGGCAATGAATTACCCAGCTGCTTAATAATATTAGTGAAGTACTATACTTAACTAGTTTCTCCTTTGCCCTAGCTAATTAACTATGATAAAGAAGTGAACAGAGCATAATGGGGTAACGTGGCCTGCAATTGATATGGAACACAGAAAACGTGGGTTTTTACTGGTTTCAAGTGAACCCACATCTCAAGTTCTTATTTAATACAACAATAATGAAAAACAGTAGAAAGATCAGGTCTTTACAGGGAAAAGCTTTCCTATAGGTAGCTAGCTTTCTTTAAGCTTTAGAAAATTGTTTAGAAAAAAGAATAAAAAAGTAAAAGAAAAAATGTTTTTTAAGAAACCAACAAAGGTTTAAGGTTCAATAAACCTTTGGCTTATTGGGTTAATACTTAATAGTAATATATATAAACTGGTGCAATGTTACTTCTCTGTTTTTATTTGATACATCGTTTACCTATATAAAATATTCCTGCAAATATCAAAGCAAAACAGGTTGACAGAATTAAAGTTTTAGAATATATATTAGTCTTTTGAACAATAAAATCTTCTTGTTCTCATAAAGTAAGTTTTTTTACTTTGGCTTCTTATCTGTAACCGTTTCACCACCGTTTTGGGACCAAACGGAGTTTAAGTGTGAATTCCGTTTCAATCGCTGCTCTAATAATCTCATCTGTACAGTATATAATCTAATCTATATAGTGTAATCTCATCTGTACAGTTGCCAAACAATGTCAATCGCACCACTACCGCACCACTCTACTAAACGAAGCCTTTGGCTACTATGTCCAAACTCTGTTTCATTGTTCTGCATTGCTGCTTTTAGGGCATAAGTACATAGCTGCACTGTTATTCTCCTCTAAAGCAGCCAAGTTTTGTTCTAATATAGGGTTAAAAAAGGCTCATACAACCAGCCAACATTTCCAAATGACTTATTAGAAACATTTCAAGAGAGAACAGTTGCAAACAAATTTCTGTTGTCTTCAATATATAGTAACTCCAAAATTACACTTCACATAAATCTTTTCTATTGGAGGAATAGTCACCATCAAGTTGCATGAAGACATAATTCATAATGCTGTTTGTATGAAGATTTGTTGCGATTCATAAATGTAGAGCATATATTTGTAAGATACTGCCATAAACAATTGATGTTTGGTCAAT
This sequence comes from Corchorus olitorius, assembly GCA_001974825.2. Classification (NCBI taxonomy): domain Eukaryota; kingdom Viridiplantae; phylum Streptophyta; class Magnoliopsida; order Malvales; family Malvaceae; genus Corchorus; species Corchorus olitorius. The sequence goes on from AWUE01019525.1 coordinate 9,281, forward strand.
AGCCAAATTAATATTTTATTTTGTGGTTTCCTTTTTTTTTTGGATGGATGATTTTGAGGCCTCCTGATTATTTCAGTTATGCAACATTTTGATTCATTCGTCTATCTTCATTTTTCAATTTATTTTCATATGAATCACCGGTTTTCAGTTTTTATGTGGTTAATAATATTGAAAGAAAAAACGTCAAACTTTAGCCACATTATTATTAGAGGTGAAGAAATATTTTGCCACATTATCATTAGATTTGTTGTGATTCCCCACTTTCAAGAACTAGGTAGAAATATTATGAACCCGGAAGCAAAAGTTGGAACTGTCAATTTGTTTTTTATTGAACTATATAGAATATGAATGCTGCTTGAAACAAAACATATTTTTTGAATTTATTGCTTATAATGATTGGGGATAATGATTACATAAAAACATAGGCAATGAATTTATTGCTTATAATGATTGGGGGTAACGATTACATAAAAATGTAGGCAATGAATCTCTATATGCCCAAATAACTAAATGAGAATTAAACCCAAACTAAGCAGGTCCAGGCACGATGCACCTACCAGTCGAGCTAACAACTCGGATGCTATTACTATTCATGTTTAAAGTACTAGTTTCCTGTTAATTAACCATGATACAGGGCTTCCTTAACAAGTCTATCAAAATCATTGTAAGAAGATCCTCCAACATCGGTTGCTGCTTCAGCTTTCTTCTTCCATTCCAAGGCCTTCTCCTTCATTCTCTTCCCTTTATCTCCTTCCATCATTTCCCTAACCAAAAACTCAATATTTTCTCTCTTTACATCATGATCAACCTCCAACCCAATTCCCCAGGTAGTGCAAGTATAACGACAATTTGTTTGTTGATCTCCGAAAAATGGCCAACATATTAGAGGAACTCCTGCAGATATGGCTTCCAAGGTCGAATTCCACCCACAATGTGTCAGAAAAACAGAAACTGAGGGATGTGAAAGAACTTGAACTTGGGGACACCAGCTTGTAACCATTGCTCTATCCTTAATTTCTTCGAAGAACTCTTCAGGCAAAACTGCAGATTCACCCATTACAACATCAGGCCTAACGATCCACAAAAAAGGGTGCTTAGAATTAGCAAGTCCCCATGCAAATTCTTTCAGATGTTGCTCTGACATCACAGTAATGCTACCATAATTTACGTAGACCACGGAATTGGGTTCCCTTTTGTTAAGCCATTCAATACAGCTTGTGTCTTCTTTCCATAGGCTAGAATTCATTGCCTTGAATGGACCGTCAGGCATGTGCCAGTGCCTGGCAAGCAGGGGAAGTGGCCCGGCGGCATAAATATGAGGGAACTTGGCAATGATTGCTTCTAGAACTGCATGGTCCAACTCATCAAATGTGTTGAAGATGATTGCTGGATGAGCTTTTAGGCAATTTTGCGCTTCTGAAACCAGGAAATTAAACATCAAGTCATTGGGATCAGTGGTTTTAATAAAGCTTGGAAGATCTCCGAGGCGAATGTTACTCAGTCCAGGGATCCAATCGATGGGTGTATCAAGAGTGCCATCAGTAAGAAAGTTTTCGTCTGACACAAGCAAGGGCCAACATTTCAGTCTTTATACAGTTTTGCATAGGATCAGGAATAAATATAGATTAGAGGTGCTAAGGGTGACGACTTACTTTTGAAAGGAACAATGCCTCTTTTCTGTAGTTCATTGAAGTGCAAAAATCCCAAGAAGCTGCAAACTGATGAAGTCCATAATTGAACTCCTGGTAAGCCTAAGACTTGAGCAGCCTTGATTGCAAAGCTCATAACACCATCTGCAACTATGCAAGTAACAGGTGGTGTTTTAGATGAGGAATTCAACCTAGAAAGTAGCTCCAAGAATGGATCCAAGCAATTCTTCCGCGTCGAATCACATAATTGTGGAATATCCTGAGTTGCATCAGGATCAGAGGGTGGCAGGCCGTCTGGTATAGTTTCGAACCGGAAATCAGGCAGGCCTTTAACAGAGTCTGGCCCCTTGGACTTGATCAAACGCCTATGATTGAACTCAGTGTTGACAAAAGTTATGTGGAAGCCTTTGAAGTGTAAGAGCTTGGCTAGTTGCATCATGGGGGTAATATGGCCTTGTGCTGGAAATGGAAGGCAAACAACGTGAGGTTTGCAGGTTTCAAGTGAACCCATATCAGCAAAAGCAATTAGGCACTTGATAACTCAAGATTTCTGCAAAGAAAAGCTTTAGAGATGCTTTAGAAGTACTTTGATCAAGGATAACATATTCCCTTTTATAAACAAAACGAAGGTTGTATGGGTTCAATTACTGATTGGCTCAAAAAGTATTTTCGTGTCTCTCCTGCTCTTTGTGGAGCAGATTTTTCCCTTGCTTTAAAGAGTTCCCTTGGACGGACGCTTTGACTTGTGGCTTTAAAATCTTGTTGGACACTTGGTCTCTGTTCCAAACGCAATGATTTGAGAGTTTTAGTTCTTGCTCTTGATAGTCTTATAATTATATTGATTGTAAAATTAAAAGAATGCACCATTAATTAATACTAATAATTTAAATAGAAATCCCGAAAGCTACATATAGGTTGAATACAGCGAAAGGTAAGGCAATGAATTACCCAACCGCTTAATTATGCATTATTCACATGATCAACAAAATTTCCTGTTAAGTAACTATGATAGAGAAGTGAATAGTGCATAATGGGTTTTACTGGTTCCTAGTGAAATACTCATCTTAAGTTCTCAACAAGCAATAATGGAAAACAGTAGAAAGATCAAGGTCTTTACAAAGTTTCATTGCTAATTAGCTTCTCATAAATGTTTAAAAATTGTTAGAAAAAAAGAAATAAAAAGTAAAAGAAAAATATCCTTTATGAATTAAACCAAGTAATATGAACCTATGGTTGATTGTGTTAATAGTAGTAATTCACCGGTGCAACGTTTCTTTGCTGTTCTATTGTGCGGCAGAATTTGGAAAAGGTAATGGTTATCGTCCAAATATCTTAGAATATAATCTTGAATAAAATTGGACAAATGTTCTTGGTAGAATAGTTGAGGTGGCGGCGTTGATTAGTGCCTGATAGAATTTGGACTTTAACTGCCAGTAAAAAGAAAATTCAACCGATCCGAAAATTCAACCCTTGCAATATTCTTGTTTTTTTTTTATGTATCCGGATTCGACCCGCGTCGCGCATCTGGTTATGAGGATCCGACCCAATATTATTTTTTTTTTATCCCATCCCCATCCGGTATCCAAGGCTTAGCCCTGACTAATCCGGATCCGCCCCGCGTCGCGCACCTGGTTATGTGGATCCGACCCGATATTTTTTTTTTTTTTGTTATCCCATCCCCATCCGGTATTCAAGGCTTATCCCTGACTAATCCGGATTCGACCCGCATCGCGCACGGGAACGCACCTGGTTATGTGGATCCGACCCGTTTTTTTTTTTTTTTTTGTATCCCATCCCCATCCGGTATTCAAGGCTTAGCCCTGACTAATCCGGATCCGACCCGCATCACGCACCTGATTATGGTGGGTGAGTCTCCCAACAGGGGCAGCTGCGTACGCAAGGTCTCGAACCTGAGACCTGCTTAAGCTGGAACAAACCACTTACCACTTGATCCAACCCCTTGTTGGTGTTGGTCTTATACTATAATAACTTTAATTTCTAGGAATTAATCTTAACTGAATATATATAGAATTTTAATAGTGCTTGAAAGTTGAAAGCAAGATATTCTTTCATTTTATTGCCCCATTAATGGTAACTTAAATAGAAACACCTTCCTTCCAAAAAAAAAAATAGAAACACCTTAAGCTCCTCTGTTAATACAAATAATAGAAACATAGGTTGAGAACACAGGCAGAGGGCAAAGAATACACCCAACTGCTTATTAGTAGTTTCTACTTTCTAGTTCATTAACCATGATAGAGAGCTTCCTTAACAAATCGATCAAAATCATTGAAAGATGATCCTCCAACATCGGTTGCTGCTTCAGCTTTCTTCTTCCATTCCAAAGCCTTCTCCTTCATTTTCTTTCCTTCATCCCCTTCCATCATTTCCCTAACCAATAACTCAATATTTTCTCTCTTCACATCATGATCAACTTCCAAGCCAATTTCCCAGGTAGTGCAAGCATACCGACAATTTGTATGTTGATCGGCGAAAAATGGCCAACATATTACAGGAACTCCGGCAGTTATGGATTCCAGGGTAGAATTCCACCCACAATGTGTTAGGAAAACACCAACAGAAGGATGTGACAGAACTTGAGATTGAGAACACCAGCTTGTTATCGTTCCTCTATCCTTAATCTCTTCGAAAAACTCTTCAGGCAAAACTGCAGATTCACCCATCACAACATCAGGCCTAACGATCCATAGAAATGGGTGCTTAGAATTAGCAAGCCCCCACGCAAATTCTTTCAGATCATCCTCTGACATCGTAGTAATGCTACCATAATTCACATACACAACAGATTTGGGTTCCCTTTTGTTAAGCCATTCAATACAGTTTGTGTCTTCTTTCCAGAGGCTTGAATTTATTGACTTGGATGGACCGTCAGCCGTGTGCCTGGCAAGCAAGGGAAGTGGCCCTGCTACATAAATTTGAGGGAACTTGGCAACAATGGCTTCTAGAGCTTCATGTTCCAACTCATCAAATGTGTTGAAAATGATTGCTGGTGCTTTTAGGCAGTTTCTTGCTTCTGATCCAAGGAAATCAAACATTATGTCATTGGGATCAGTGATTCTGATGAAGCTTGGAATATCTCTGAGGCGAATGTTACTCATTCCTGGGATCCAATCGATTGGTGTATCGAGAGTGCCATCAGTAAGAAAGTTTTCGTCTGACACAAGCAAGAGTGAACATTTTCAATCTTTATACATTTTTTCATAGCTATAAATTATAAATTAGAGTTTCAGCTTAAGTAGGTTCCAGGTTCGAGACCATCCTCATTAGTAGACTCATCCATCAAATTCCGGTGCGTGACTCATGTCGAATCCGGATTAGTCAGAGCAAAGCTCTGGATACCGGGTGGGAAACAAAAAAAAATATAGATTAGAGTTGCTAAGGGTGACAAATAACTTACTTTTGAACGGAACAATGCCTCTTTTTTGTAGTTCATCATAGTGCAGATATCCCATGAAGCTGCAAGCTGAAGCAGTCCAAAATTGAACTTGTGGTATGCCTAAGATTTGACCAGCCTTGATTGCAAAGCTCATAACACCATCTGAAACTATGCAAGTAACAGGCGGTGTTTTAGTTGAGGAATTCAACTTAGAGACTAGTTCCAAGAATGGATCCAAGCAATTCTTCCGCGTCGCGTCACATATCTGTGGAACATCCTGAGTTCCATCACGATCAGATGGTGGCAGCCCGTCTGGAATGGTTTCGAACCGGAAATCAAGCAGGCCTTTAACAGAGTCCGGCCCTTTGGACCTGATCAACCGCCTATGATTGAACTCAGTGTTGACAAAAGTTATATGGAAGCCTTTGGAGTGTAAGAGCTTAGCTAAATGCATCATGGGGGTAACATGGCCTTGTGCTGGAAATGGAACACAAACAGCATGAGGTTTGCAGATTTCAAGTGAACCCATATCAGAAAACTCAAGATTTCTGCAAAGAAAAGCTTTCCAAGCTACCTATCTTTAGTGATGGTTTTGGAAACTCTTTGAAGGAAAACAAAGGACGGTTTACAAAGAAAAGTTTTCTAGCTAGTCTTTAGTGATGCTTTGGAAACTCTGATAAAGGGAATTGTCCTTTTATAAACAAACGGTTTGAAGATTATTTGATTGAGTGGGTCAAAAATAAAATGTCTGTGTAACATCTCCCCTGCTCTTGTGGAGCATATTTTCATTTTCACTTGCTTGTCGTTTTTAGTTTTACTTGTAATGTTAGACACTTGGACTGATCAGCCCTTATGATTATAGAGAGTTTCAATACGAAATGAATAAATATTAAATAAATTTAATAATTGAGGATGAGTGACAACATTGATAGAACCGTTTTTGACTGAAAGATTACTTTTAAGTAATAATAATAATAATAATAATCAACCCAATGATATCACACTACCTTATATTTCTGTTATTATTATATTTTTGGTATTAGAGAAACAGAGCAATCTGGCCAAAAGAGAAACAGAACAAACTCCAATAATAGAAGGAACCAGGAACCATCTTAGTCAAAGATGTATGTAATACCACATCTCCCTATACAATTTTTTTAACCGTGCTTGATTTGATTGATTGTAAAATAATGCACCATACTAATTTAAATTAACTATGATAGAGAGCTTCCTTGACAAATCTATCAAAATCATTATAAGATGATCCCCCAATATCAGTAGCTGCTTCAGCTTTCTTTTTCCATTCCAAGGCCTTGTTCTTAAGTTCCTTTCCTTTATCTCCTTCCATCATTTCCCTAACCAAAAACTCAATATTTTCTCTCTTTACATCATGATCAATTTCCAAGCCAATGCCCCAGGTAGTGCAAGCATACCGGCAATTCGTTTGTTGATCGGCGAAGAAAGGCCAACATATTACAGGAACTCCTGCAGATATGGCTTCAAGGCATGAATTCCACCCACAATGTGTCAGGAAAATACCAACAGATTGATGTGAAAGAACTTGAACTTGGGAACACCAGCTTGTAATAAATCCTCTATCCTTAATCTCTTCGAAAAACTCTTCAGGCAAAATTGCAGATTCACCCATCACAATATCAGGCCTAACAATCCATAAAAATGGGTGCTTACAATTAGCAAGTCCCCAGGCAAATTCTTTCAGATGCTGCTTTGAAATCACAGTCACACTACCATAATTGACGTACACAACTGAATTGGGTTCCCTTTTATTAAGCCATTCAATACAATTTGTGTCTTCTTTCCATAAGCTTGAGTTAATAGACTTGGATGGACCGTCAGGCATGTGCCTGGCAAGCAAAGAAAGAGGCCCTGTTGTATAAATTTGTGGGAATTTGTCAGAAATTGCTTGTAGCACTTCATGTTCAAACTCATCAAATGTATTGAACATAATTGCTGGAGCTTTCAGACAATTTTGTGCTTCTGATCCCATAAAATCAAACATAATATCATCTGGATTGTTGGCTCTAATAAAACTTGGAATATCTCTGAGACGAATATTACTCATTCCAGGGATACAATCAATAGGTGTATCAAGAGTGCCATCAATTAGAAAATCTTCATCTGCCAAAATCAGGATTAAAATCTTCAGTCTTTAAACAATTTTTCATTTTCTAAGAAATCTAGAAATTAAAAGGCAAAAGTCTCATTTTGCCCCCTTAACTATACCAGTTGGACACTTTACCCCTTGAACTTTAATCTTGGACAAGTTACCCCCTAAATTACCAATTTCAGCCTCCGTTGCCCCTTCACTAATGGTGCCATAACAACGTTGATTTGGCATGCCACGTCGGACAACTTAATACCCTTTTTGCCCCCTGAAATTGTACGGTTTGGATGTTTTGCCCATTGAGTTTTAATTTTGGACATTTTGCCCCCTATAAACTCTCAACACCGTTACGGTGCCGTTAGTCACGCGGGGTCACGTGACTAACAGTGAGGCTGGAATTTCATGGGGTAATTTGTCCAAAATTAAAATTTAGATGGCAAATCATCCAACTGGTATAAGTTCAAGGGGCAAAATGGGACTTATGCCTAAATTAAAACTTACTTTTGATTGGAATAATGCCTCTTTTAAGTAATTCACTGAATTGCAGATAACCCATGAAGCTACAAGCAGAGGCAGTCCATAATTGAACTTCTGGTATCCCAAATTCTTCAGCAGCCTTAATAGCAAAACTCATAACTCCATCAGAAACAATGCAAGAAACAGGTGGTATTTCGAATGAGGAATTTAATTTAGACAGCAGCTCCAAAAATGGGACCAAACAATTCTTTCGTGTCGAATCACATAAAGCTGGAACATCCAACTGGGTTTTATCACCATCGTCAGACTCAAAAGGTGGCAACCCATCTGGAATAGTTTCGAACCGAAAATCAGGCAGGCCTTTAACAGAGTCTGGCCCCTTGGACTTGATCAAACGGCTATGATTGAACTCAGTGTTGACAAAAGTTATGTAGAAGCCTTTAAAATGTAAGAGCTTAGCTAGTTGCATCATAGGGGAAACATGGCCTTGTGATGGATATGGAACACAAACAACGTGGGGTTTACTGGTTTTAACAGAACTCATCTTAAGTTCTTAACAAGGTAATGAAAAAGATCAAAGCTATTACAGGGGACGTACAAAAGCTTTAAAAATTGTAGGAAAAGATAAATGTAAAAAATTGTCCTCTATGAGACAAAGTTTTGAGGTTCCATATGAATCTATATTGATTGATAAATATGGGTTGATGGTAATTTATTGGTGCAATCAATGTTTCTTCCCTGTTCTACTGTGGGGCAGATTTTCCTTAATTCGTTTGTCACCTTTTCTTATGAGAAAAGTCCATTTTTTAATGCTATCTCTTTCTACGCATGTGATCTCATTGCTATGAAACCCACCGTTTCCTGTATTGTTCTTTTCTTAATTATATTCCAAAAGAAAAAGAAAATTAAATGTATGAGACAATAAGATCCTACTTTACAACGTTATTTTCTCTGTTTCCCCTTACTTCTGGGTGAGTCCTTGGACAATCCAGTACTTTAAAGAAAGAAGAAAAACAAAAAGTCAAGGAAAGAAAAATTGAAAGAGATAAGGAGAGGAAAAAGAGTTCATTTTTAAATACAATAATCATCATCATATATACTAAATCTCTTTTGTCTTTTAGAACAACGTCATTTCTTATGTAAGAAAGGTGGAAATTTTTCCTAGGAATCGTCAATTGTGGACTAACGAACATGCATATGTGTCAATTTTAAATCCAATGTAGTATCCATCACATAGAAGATGTGGGAACATTCAATTGGATAGAACAGTATCTATACGGTAATATGATACAATTAATAATGGATATTAATAATGATTTTATTTTCTTTAGTGTTGCACTGCAACATTATTACAAATTCCAGAGTAATTATTAGGTGGACCGAGTCACTACGTCATCCGTTGTCCCGATCAATAAGATTTTGACAAATCAGATTTTTTCCTACAATTTCTAAAACCCTAGCTAATTAATATTCTAAATTTAGGGACTTACCCTGTAAATCTCATCTGGTGAAACTAGGGGCTAAATGTGGTGCTAAATTCGTACCTAAATTTTAGGAAGAAATCTTACTTGTCAAAATCTTATTAGTTAGGACCACGGATGACGTGGTGGACCCAATCTAGCTAATAATTTCTCCAAATTCCACTCTGTAATTTTAAGTAGGAAATTAGAAAAGCAATTTGAAAAGGACAATTATGGCAACTGGATTTGTAGACTAGAAAATTTCATTCCTTGTCGATGATGGATTGAGCATCCCTAATGAATCTGTCAAAATTATTGTAAGAAGATCCACCAAAATCAGTAGCAATTTCAGCTTTTTTCCTCCATTCCAAAGCCTTTTGCCTCATTTGCTTCCCATTATCTCCTTCCATCATTTCCTTCACAAGAGCCTCAACATCTTCACGCTTTACTTCAGGATTAACTTCCATGCCAATGCCCCATTTAGTGCAGGCGTATCGGCAATTCGTTTGTTGCTCAGCAAAAAATGGCCAACACATAACAGGAACACCCCCAGATATGGATTCTAATGTCGAATTCCAACCGCAATGTGTTAGAAAAACACCAACTGATGGGTGGGAAAGGACTTGGTCTTGGGGACACCAGCTTGTTATCAATCCTCTATCCTTAATTTCCTCGAAAAATTCTTCTGGCAAAAGAGCAGATTCACCCATTACTACATCAGGCCTAACTATCCATAAAAATGGGTGCTTACTATTTGCAAGTCCCCAAGCAAATTCTTTCAAATGATGATCCGACATGACAGTTACACTTCCATAATTCACATACACAACTGAATTTGGTTCCCTTTTGTTAAGCCATTCAATACAGCTTGTGTCTTCTTTCCATAAGCTTGACCTTAATGACCTGAATTGGCTTTCAGGAACGTGCCTTCCAAGCAAAGTCAGGGGACCAATTGTGTAAATGTTGGGGAATTTGGCAATGGTGGCCTCTAGAACTTCATGTTCCAATTCATCAAATGTGTTGAAGATGATTGCAGAAGATTTCAAGCAGTTTTGTGCTTCTGATCCCATGAAATCGAACATTATATCATTCGGATCAGTGATTCTGATGAAGCTTGGGATGTCCTTGAGCCGCATGTTAGTCATACCAGGGATCCAATCAATTTGTGTATCAAGAGTGCCATCACTAATGAAATTTTCATCTAAAAAAGCATAGAGAGTATATTAAATTCTTCCCCTGGAAAAGATTATGTTTATGAACATGAAAATAATGATTTTGAAATTAAATGTACCTTTGAAAGGAACAATGCCTCTTTTAGCTAGTTCACTATACTGCAAGTAACCCATGAAGCCACAAACTGAGGCAGTCCAAAATTGGAACTCTGGAATCCCAAGTATTTCACCAGCCTTAATACCAAAACTCATGACCCCATCCGAAATTATGCAGGTAACAGGGGGAACTTCGGATGAAGAGTTCAACTTTACTATTAGCTCTATGAATGGAGCCAAGCAATTTTTCCTTGTTGAATCACATAAAGCAGGAATATCCTGCGTCGCGTCACGATCAGAATGTGGCAGGCCATCTGGAATGGTTTCGAACCGAAAATCTGGCAGACCCTTGACAGCATCTGCCCCTTTGGACCGAACCAGGCGTCTATGGTTGAACTCAGTGTTAACAAAGGTTATGTGGAAACCTCTTGAGTGTAAAAGCTTAGCCAATTGCATCATGGGGGTAACATGGCCTTGTGAAGGATATGGAACACAAATAGCATGGGGTTTTCTGGCTCCAATTGAACCCATATTGGAAAATTATGCAATGAATTGAAGTGTGAAATTCAAGGCCTATGAAAAAGCTTCCCAACTTATTGGATACTTTAAAGAGAAGAGATGTAGACAAATTAACAGTACCCCTCCTCCAATGGAGGAGACAAAAAGAATATGCTGCAAAAAGTCAAAGACAGAAGATTCCAAAAATAGGAAACGAAGATGCCCTTGATTCCTAACTTCATTGGCTAATAAAAAGGACTGAATTATAAAAAACTCCAGAAAATTGGATCTGATTAGCAATTTGCTTTAAACAATGAGTTTTCCAAGCATCATTATGCATATAATAATAGATAATCACTATTAGAGGGCTAAACAATTACAACCAGACTGATTATCTCAACAAAAAGTTATAAATAGACTGATAATTAAGAGCTGACTCCAAATTTTTAAGTGATTACTTGCAAAGAAATGGTTAATCCCATATTTAATAATGGAGAATGAATTTTTAATTGTCAACTTGAATCTAGTGATTAAACAATGGGGTCTTTCAACCAACCGTTGCAAAGCCTTATGTTTTGACTTATGGAGGGCTTTGTGTTGCTTATTCCTCTTATTGCTGTACTGATCATTTTTTATTTTTTTAATCAAGTGGAAATATTGCTGCTAGAGTCTCTCAATTTGCTTTGCCTAGTCATCACTGGAAGGCTCTTAATTTTGAAAATTGATATTATATATGTTCATACTCCATTTTCACAATTTTTAGCGTTATTGGTGGTAGAAAAACTGAGTACGTAGTCTGCTCAAATCCAGAAAAATTTTGTAATTACTAAATATTTCAAGATTATTATTACCAGTATTTTGTAGAGTGATGTCTTTACCCTCTTGTTCTGCAGAAAATTTTCCTGCCTGATTTACCCTCCTGTTGAAGTTCCTTTTCTTTTGAATTATTACTACTAGAAAACAAGTTCATTTCTGCTTTTCTTGAAGAAAAAGGTAATAATTCTGTTGATGTTATTTTAAAGTACTATTAGAAGTTTGGTCTTTATTAATGACACATATAATGCTAAATTAGGATAATTGATAAAGACTAGCTTCTTGAGTGCAAGAGCTTGGGTAGTTGCATCATGGGGTTAACATGGCCTTGTGATGGAAATGGAACACATACTGCATGGGATTTAGTGGCTCCAATCGAAACCATAATAATCTTTGTATAATTATAAAGCAATGAATCGCTTATGTCATTATTATGAAGCAATAGCTTTCCTACACTGTGAGGGTATTTAATAAAGAAAATGAGTAGCAGAAAAACAAGTAGTTCAGCATTTGTTTCCTTTAAACAAGGTTTAAATATAATTCGAGTATTGTAAATAGTTAAAATCGTTATTGAAAAAGGTTTACTCTTGTAATATGCTGATGTAACTCGAATATGATTAACTTATAAACATTAAAAAGAAAACGGGGCTTGGACCGTGACCGCACATGTATGCACCCACCCGGCCACCCCATGGCCCCATTGGAGGGTCAGGCACAAACATGCCAGGACAAAAATCTTTCAATTCCAAAAATAATTAGGCAGAGACAATAAATTGTTCTGCAATCCCATATCTCAAGGTGAAAGTTTTTGTGTGGTTGAACTTGAGAATTGAAAATTAAATTGGGACAGTCATTTGGGTCATTTCTTGTGGCTATATGTGAAAAAAGAAAAAGAAAAATTGTTTGTTTTTCATATTTTGCAGAACTCAATCATCAAGAGGATTGAAAATTTGGAATTCTCATATCAATAATGGTGAAATTAGTAGAACCGGCAATTACACAAGCCAACAACCAGCTAGAGTTTTATGTATACACCATTTTTATGTATGTCACCGCTCACGTTGATGGTTTGGAAAATAAATAGGAAAAATAAAATTAGATGAAGTTCTCTAATTGGACATGAAAAAAACACTAGATATAATTGTTTGCAGGTTTTGAAAGCTACAAAAATCCAATAAATTGTCGGTTTCTTATATTGTCATACAATAATAGTAATACTAGTATAAATTTGCCAGCCTATCATCTGTTATTCAATTGGAACACTGGCCCAATTCTTGTCCAATACAAGAAAAAGAAATTATTTATTTGATTCCCACATTTATTTGTAAGATTTTGAAGAATGGCAAAAGAAGCATATGTAGCTACAAAAGTAGCAGGTTCTCAGTCCAATCAAAAATCAAATAGTAAAGGATAAAGTTCACATTAACTTGATCTGCTGTTTTAATGTCAAAGTGCACATTATTACAAACGTGACTGATTTGATAAGATTAGAAATTTTAACCTTCAATTTAAAATTTCAACCAGAATGATGGCCTCAATGTTAAAATTTCATTACACATTTACAATTGACCGTGAATGAACATAAACATATAAGAACAATCATAGACATTTTCAGGTATTTCTTTTTACCTGTGAAGCAAGGTAGGTAATATATAAAGTCGAAGTTGGCTTGTGATTATATGCATTCTTCTATGTTCAAAGCCAAGCCAGGAAAATTTCTGAAAATTTCGAAAGAATTGTGCTGATTTGCCTTTGCAGCAACAACTTTTTGGAGGCAATGCGTCTAAGTCCCTCAATCTTTATAGAAAATCAGAATCACAATGAGGAAAGGCATCTCATTGGTTTCCAAATCCAAACAGAAAACTTCAATTCAATTCTATTAGTTAAAATTTATCCAAAACTTATGAATGATCAAATGAATGTTGTTCCAAGCAAAATTGCATTGAAATTTCTACTGATTCTTTAAGAATACTGAAAAATCCATCTAGAAAGAATGCACATAATTTATCATATTGTGATGCCTATTATAGACTTGTTAAAGCATTGAATACAGGTTGTAATTAAAGGTATTATAACCCATTTAATCTTCATAATTTCCACATTATAGGATAATTGATAAGGACAGGGCAACCGGGGCAAACATTTTTCTGTTTCTTTCTTTTTAGTTCTTGCTTTTTGATTTCTTGATTAAGTACAAGAATAGGAATATTAGTAATGCAAAATTAACCGTGACGAAGAGCCTCCTTAATCATTCTATCAAAATTACCAAGAGATGATCCTCCAATACTATTAGCTGCTTCAGCTTTCTTCTTCCATTCCAAGGCATTTTCCTTAATCCGTTTTCCTTCATCTCCTTCCATCATTTCCTTCACAAGATCCTCCACTTCCTTGCGCTTGACGTCAGGGTTAATTTCCATGCCAATGCCCCATTTGGTACAAGCATATCGACAATTCGTCTGTTGTTCAGCAAAAAAAGGCCAGCAAATGAGAGGCACACCTTCAGAAATGGCTTCTAACATTGAATTCCATCCGCAATGTGTCAAGAAAACACCCACAGATGGGTGGGAAAGAACTTCATCTTGAGGGCACCAACTTGTTATGAATCCTCTATCTTTTATTGCCTCTGTAAATTCTTCCGGTAAAATGGCAGATTCACCCATTACAACATCAGGCCTAACTATCCATAAAAATGGGTGCTTACTATTTGCAAGTCCCCAAGCAAATTCTTTCAAATGATGATCCGACATGACAGTTACACTTCCATAGTTCACATAAACTACAGACTTGGGTTCCATTTTGTTAAGCCATTCAATGCAGCTTCTGTCTTCTTTCCATAAGCTTGAATTCAGTGACTTGCATTCGATTTCAGGAACCAACCGCCTACTAAGCATGGTTAGTGGACCAATTGGATAAATAACGGGAGTTTTGTCTGCAATAACTTTTAACTCTTCTTCGTCAAGCTCATCAAGGGTGTTGAAGATCACTGAAGAAGCTTTCAAGCAATCATCTGTCACTGCTATGGCGAAATTGAACATGATGTCATTGGGATCTGTCGTTCTCATAAAGCTTGGAATGTCCTTGAGTCGCATGTTGGTCATACCAGGGATCCAATCAATTGGCATGTCAAGAGTTCCATCACTAAGGAAGCCTTCATCTGCACCAAATGGAACATGAAAAATCTATCAGACACATTCAAATAGCTGCAAATTAAAAAACATAACAGGCGATCGTTCCAGCTTAAGCAGGTCTCAGGTTCCAGACCTTACGATCAAACCTAGGTGCGTGACCTGGGTCGATTCCGGATTAGTTAGAGCAAAACTCTGGATCCCGGATGAAAAAAAAAGATACTAACAAAATTGCACCTTTGAATGGAACAATCCCCCTTTGAGCCAATTCCTTGTACTTCAAATACCCCAAAAAGCCACAAGTTGAAGAAGTCCAGAGTTGAACATAAGGTAGGCCTAGTGATTCAGCAGCCTGGGTACCAAAGTTCATGATTGCATCAGGAACTATGCAAGTAACAGGCGGTATATCAGGCGAAGAGTTCAACTTAGCTAGCAATTCCATGAATGGACCCAAACAAGTCTTCCGTGTGGAATCAGCAAGTGGAGGGACATCTTGGGTTGCATCAGAATCAGAAGGTGGGAGACCATCCGGAATGGTTTCGAACCGAAAATCAGGCAGACCCTTAACAGCTTCTTCCCCTCTGGACCGGATCAAGCGTCTATGGTTGAAGTCAGAGTTAACAAAGGTTATGTAAAAGCCTCTGGAGTGCAAGAGCTTGGCTAATTGCATCATGGGGTTAACATGGCCTTGTGCTGGAAATGGAACACATACTGCATGGGATTTAGTAGTGGCTCCAAGTGAACCCATAATAATTTTTTGTATAATTATAAAGCAATGAAATCAAATTGAAAATTTCAAGAATATTATGTATGAAGCTATAACTTTCCTAAATTGTGATGAGTGTATTTATAAAGAAAATGAGGAGCAATCAGGGCTTGGAGTTTGGAGGATGCCATGCCGACCCCACCACCCCCATGTCCCAATAATTTGGCACAATCATGCAAGGACAAAGATCTTTCAATACCCAATAATTTGGCAGAGGATTATTATATTGTTTAGAAACTTGGTAGGTGCAAGTGTTTGTATGGTTGAAATTGAAGATTAAAGGTACCTTTTGATTTGGGTCATTTCTTGTGGCGGTGGCGCCTAGCTATATGAAGTTCAGGGCTCTATAGTCTAATCATGAGAAATTCGTAATTTTGTTTGTTTTCATTTGCAGAACTCAATCATCAAGAGAAACTATTGGTCAAGAAGGCTTGAAATTCTCAGTTCCTTTAAAAAAATTTCAAACAATAACGGCGTTTTTGTTTTTGGACAGATCAATAAAGGTGAAAAGCTGCTTCCATAAACTCTTACGTATAGTTGAATCGGCAATTAGACAAGGCAACAAGCAGGTAGAGTTTTATTAACATATAAAAAAATTCATGGTTTGGAAGATTAGGAATAATTACAAATGCTAAAATCCATCTTTTTGGATATAAAATGGGAAAATAAAATTAGATAAAGTTCTATAATTGGTCATGGAAAAAAAAACAAAAAACTAACGTATAAATGTTTTCGGGTATTAGAAACCGACAATTTATTGGATTTTTTGTAGCTTTTAATACCCGAA
>AWUE01019526.1:0-148975 GCA_001974825.2 Corchorus olitorius
ATAAATTGTCGGTTTCTAATTATCATTTTTTTTGGAACACTTGTCTAATTGCATGTCCAAAACAAGAAAAGATATATTTATTCAATCCCCACATCTTTTTGTAAGATTTGATAAGATCACAATATGGTTAAATTAAAAAAAAAATGATAAGATCACAATCATTATAAACATCTTCGGTCCAAACAAATCAAATAAAGGGTAAAAAGTTCACATTAACTTCTGCTATTTTTCAAAGGGAGCGTAATTAACATTTTAATCTTTCAATTTACAATCAATTGGCAAAAGAATAATAGCCATAAACGAAGTTAGTGTAGAGACAGAAAACCAATTAACAAATATCAAATATATGGTTTAGTTGGTTAAATAATTAACTTGGGTTTAGTTCATATAAATTCATTTGAATCAAATTCTAATTTAAGCATATCTAAAAAAGGTAGTTAAGTCGACCCAGTACAATTGACTCAATACACCTTAGCTATGGTTACCAAATTGACCCTACTTCTCTATATAAGAAAGTTCTTACCTCTCAATTTCACCTAAGGAGAAGAAAGATCATAGGCTCCTCAGAGATTTCTAGCCTCCAAAGTTACCAAAGTTCCACTTTAATTTTCTTGTCTCAATTAGACCTATTCAAGGGCCGGGCTACCCATCCAAGCCCGTAAGCCCGACCGATATTTGGGAGGGTTTGGATAAAAATTTGAAGCCCGTTGGACGGGTTTGGACAAAAAATGGACCGGGTTTGGTCTTAACCATAAAAGCCCGGTCCAGCCCGTATACTTAAATAATTAGAATATCTTAATTGTTTTTAATTAGATTGACTAGTTAAAATATTCATTGGATGTGTAAATTAATTATTTTGATAAAAATATATATGTTAATTAAGCTTTACTATCTTAGATATAATATATATTATTAAATAAATAATAAATATATTTTAAATAATCAGTAATGAGTTCAAAATAAATAAATAATATATATTTAATTACTAAACGGGTGGGTTTGGATGGACCTTGGACAGTTTTTTTTAATTGGGCGGGTTTGGGCATAAGTTTAGGCCCGTTTAATCAGGTCGGGTCGGGCTTGGACAAGTCATATAGGTATAAATCAAAGCTTGGGCCCGGCCCAGCCCATAAACACCTCTAGTCTCAACTTTCAGACACAAAATTTGTGTGTACATTTAGATTTAAAAAAAAAAATTAGCAATAAACAAAGTTAGAATATTGATTGGATGATCATACTAATAATAAGCTCAACAATGGCCTCAATGTTAAAATTTCATTACACATTTACAATTAACCTTGAATGAATATAACCATATAGGAACAATCGTAGAGATTTTAGGTATTTCTTTTTTATAATCTGTGAGGCAAGGTAGGTAATATATAAAGTAGAAGTTGGCCTATGAGTATATGGATTCTTTGATGATCAAAGCCAAGCCAGAAAAAATTTCTGAAAAAATTCCAAGGATTGTGCTGAAATTGCCTAACTAGCAGCAACGACTTTTTGGAGCAATGCGTCTAAGTCACTCAATCTGGATAGAAAATCAGAATCACATATGATCCTAATTAAAAACTAAGATTGGGAAAGAAAAGAAAATCAAACTACTAGAAATTAAATGGTGGCTTACTTGACATTACTCAAATCAGGGTAAATTGCTACAGCATCTGAAAAATCCTGAATTAAGTAATAGAAAAGAACTGATTAGTTATGAAGTGAGCAATTATTGAAACGCCGATTGTAAACAAGTATTATTGCTTTTAGAGCTCACCTGGTCAGCTGTTGAAGAAGTATATGTAATTATACATGACATCCCTGCTTTTGTTGCTGCCTGCACCGGTGAAATAAGCTTTGCTTAAACTTTAATCATGGTTGATTAAGGTAAATGAAGTTGATTCATTGCATAATGGTGGAGAAATATATAAGTAGAAAAAAGGAGCTCAAATTGAATAATTTGAAACATATTTTTGGCCGTTTTCTCTCATCATCATCTGATGAATCAAAGAGAGTTTAAACTGTAGTTCCTTCAACCAGCAGATAAAACTTCAGAAGTCATGGATTTAAAATTAACATGTACTGTATCTGTTTTCTAGAGAATGGAATGTTCACCTGTAGCCCAATCACACTATCCTCTACCACCAAGCAATCTTTCTCTGAGATGCCTAATTTCTGCCATTAATAAGAACTTTGAATTAGGTCAAGATATACATCAAGCAAAAACTGGAAGCCAGAAAATATAATTATAGGAAACCCAATGCATGGTTAAATGCACATGATAGAACTCTGATAACTACCTTGGCAGCTGTCACGTATATTAATGGGTCAGGCTTCTTTTCCTTCACATCATCACCTACAAGCATAGGATAAAACAGAACCAGAGTGAAAACAGTAGAATTCATCAATAAGGAACAAAGTACCAGAGAAAACCGATGAGATTAATTCAAAACTTATAAATCATCAGATGAAAGTTGTTCTGAACAGAATTGCATCTGAGATTTCTATTGATTCTTTAAGAATACTGAAAAATCCACCTAAATGCCTGTATATATAGACTTGTGCAAGAATTGAATACAGGTTTTCATTCACACACTTAGGTGTACACTACATCTAACAAAGTAGTGAACATACCTGCAAGAAAGCAATCAAGACCCGTAAAACGGTCCTACAACAAGATCAAAAGAAAACAAAAGATTAAGGAAACAGAAATGAGGACACTTGTTGTTGTTGATCGCGCTGTTGGGAACAGAACATACCATCCCAATCAGGTTCTCAAGACAGAGTACAACTGAACTTTTAGTTGCTGCAGAGCAAACCGCTAGCTTTCTTCCCTGTATATCAGAGATAAAAGGTTTTTTTGAGGAAATCAGAGATAAAAGTTAGATAAAAGAAACAATTTGAATACCATAAAATGAAGATAGAAAATGGGGAAATGGGAAAGGAAAGGAATAAATGATGTAATAAGTAGATTCTTACAGCAGCCTTGGCCTCATCCATCAATCTTAAGACTCCAGGTCTAGGTTTCACCTGATCAAAACAACACCCCTCTATATAATACTCTAAAGAGCTTCCTCAAACCAACAATAAGTAATAAAAATTCAGAATCAAAGGAAAACAAAATTGCAAGACAATAAACACTAATGTCTCCTTACAGTTCCAGATTTGATAATATCTTTGTACCTTTCAGTCTTCCAATCCTACAAACACATAACAGGATCACAATATATAAGCTTTCAGTAGATAAAATTCCATAGGAAACATGATCTATTTTTTCCTACTTAATTCAAAAAGAAAGAAATACTCTCAATAATAGCCTCATTAAAGCTTAATTGGGCTTCTATAATTCCTTGCTTCCCCCAATATTGACATTCTTTCAAAAGAAAAAAGAAAACTTTACATTGAAGTTGGCACACACTATCAATATATATAATTCTACTACTGAAGAATGAACTACAACTTACTATCTCATCAAAATCAATGTCGCTTGATAAAAACTAGGGGAAAATGTTTAATCAGATTCAGATGGCAACTGTGATTGATTCCTCGCCAATACGATACTAAAAGTTTGAGATTTTAATAAAAAATACCTGAAGAGTGTCAATTAACTTGGCTCGCTCTTCATCACCCTCTGGCGGTGTCTCAAAAACGGTAGAAGATGGCCATCCATGTTCCTTAAAGTACCTTCAAAAACACCCCAAAAATTCTCAATTCAATCGATCAACAAAATGAAAACTTAAGAAAAATTAAAACAAAACCCAGAGTATAGAAACAAAAACCATCTCATCTTCGGTTTGCCACCGCCAATTGTATTCTGGAGCACATCATAAAATTCAAGGTCCCAGTTAAGAGGCTCTGAAGAAGGAGGGCAACGAACATTGAAGTGAGCAAAAGCATCGTTGTAAGCTTGGCGGTGCAAATGCTCGGATTCCAGGATCACTCCATCGCAGTCGAAAATGAGAGCTTGAAGAGTAGCTGAGACGACACAAACTGACCCTTGTCTTGGTTTTTTGGTGTTTGTTAAGGAAATCGAAGATGGGTTTCTGGTTTGAAAAGAGAAAGAGTTTGGGGAGTAATGGAGGAGAGAAGAGAATTTGGGTGAGAGATTTGGAGGAGAGAAAAGAAGGGTCGAGTGAGAGGCCATGGCTACGCTGGAAGTTGGTTGGTCTAAGCGTGAAGTGGAGAAAGGTTGGGTTTTTTTGAGTTGTGGGGGTGGAATTTGGCGGGTTTGGTTCGTGTGGCTGTGGATATCTCGAGGCTACTTTTTAACGGATTTAACTGATTAGTTTCAATGAAAGAGGACCGTTACTATTTTGACTTCTTATAGAAAAATTGAATTTTGACACACAACTTTTTACAAACATTTGGGGCACCCTTAGCCTTTCTAAAGCTTAATATAATTTTCCTAATCTCTTCTAAAGTTTCTGGGTTAAATTTCTTCATAGACTAAGAAATTGCTTAACCGAGCTAAGAATTCCCGGTTTAAGGCTGAGCTAATAGATACACATTCCTAATTCCATCTTTTTGTTTCATAATAAACATTCACCTTGAATTTCAAACAGGGGATTTAAAAACAGCAAGCCAGAGCATATTTGATAGCCATATATAAGAGGGAAAATGAAATGAATAATCTGCTTTATGCAAAAGTATTGTTTTAACATTCTGAGTTTTACAAATTGGATTACAAGGTTGTGCCCCCACCATCGGACATGAGAGATGCGGCAGCTGCAGCGGCTGTAGGGACAACTCCAGTTGAAACACCTGGCTTTGACAAATGCAGCAGCCTTCAAAACAAAACACCACAAGCTTGTTTGAGTTATATATGATACAACAAAAGAAGTAGGCAGGGTCTAATTAATCTTTCAGTTGATTCACTTTCTTCGGCTAGAATCCACTAAATACTTAATTCTATGGGTTAGAAGGTTATAGGTAATTATAACCATATACTAAGAAGAAATATTATATGCCTAAAATTATAGATGATACTTTATAGTGATGATGATAATCCAAGCATGAGGAACTCGATTATAAACTAGGATGGCAAGGTTCAAAGCACACTCTAGAATTTGATTAGACAGAAAATTCCATAACCATGTATATTATAAAGGGTAAATTGAACTCTTACGGAGCAAGATATTCACAGAATGATGAAACAGCGGCAACAACTTCATTGTAATTTTCCGATGTCGCAGGGGCAGTCACCTCAACAAGCTGTATACCAGGTGTTACCGGCACAGCCTCATCTGTTGCATGCAATTTAAGCATCTTGTTAACTGATGAAACAGTTACAGTTATATCAGCACCCCTTCGAAAATGAAAGGTAAATCCCACTCTCAGCAGCTCGTGATCCAACTTGTATCCGAGTGCATTAAATAATCGAAGCACATTCTTGCTTGCTTTGCTTTCTACCATACTCCTAACAAGAACAGAAATTTGCTCTGCACCAGCACCCCTCATTGCACCTCCAACATGTTTAACAGTCCTATATACAAATACAATATACAAAAACGTTTTAATAAACATCCAAAACAACAATATAACACCCAAAATCGAAAACAATTAGAAACTCCAGCTTACCAAGTAGGTTCAGCCTGCTCAAGATCACACAATAATCTGACTTCAGAAATACCATATCCTATAAAAAATCACAGCATAAGCAAAGGCAAAACCTAATATCCTGAGGAATAAATTCATCACCATTCTTATATTAAAAACATACCCAATTTAAAAATAGGAAAAAGGATTCATGATGCCATGAATTGGACAAGGATTCAACAGGAAACTCGTTTACAACATTACCCCAAAAAGGAAAAATGCTTAAATCACCCATTAAGCAAAAGTATACTCTACAGACATGTAAACATAATCAAAGCATTTGCAGAGTGAAAAATATGACGACTTACCAATATTTGGATTACTTTTAAGGCAAATCTCATGGACCCTTAAGCGTTCTCTATGAACCCCACAAAGACCCTGAAGTAGAATTTCGAGTGCCTCAACATACTGCAAATCTCAAATAACAGCAACCCCCGAGTCAATTTACTTAACCAAATTTCCGAAATAAAAGAATAAGAAAAGAATGGCTTTTGGATGGGAAACTTTTACCTGAGTCTCTATAATTCCTTGAACAACGCACTCCATTTTTACAACTTTTGTCTTCAAATTTTAATTATTCGATTGAAATCGAAACGTTGAAATGCAACTGGCAAAGCTTCACAGTTCACAGAGAAACCCTTGTTCTCCTTCTGGTTCTGGTTCGAGACTTTTGTTCTGATTAAATGGGCTCGATTTCTTTCATCACCCGACCCGAATACAAAAGTATGGGCTGAAACGTGGAAAAGGTTATCCAATTGTAACTTTTGGTTTGTGACCCAACTAAAGCCCATTTATCTTGGATTTAATTGTAATCCAAAAAATTTACTTCAAAGAGAGCTCTCTTCATGAAAGCAGTGGAAGTTTTGATGTAGTTTTCAGAGGCCAGCTTTTATTAAGGGGGAATTCTTACTACAACTAACAAGATTAACACACTTTCAAATTTCAATCACCAACAAACCCTCAACTTCAACATATAGTCAACAAGTAATTTGCTTTCGATATTCTTAAGGAATTTTGCTACACAATTACAGTCCCGAAAATTTGATCCGAAATTTGGTCCCCCATAACGTGTTCTTACATAGTTGGTCTAGCAGATTGGTCTCACCACTACTTGAGTGGAGTTTTGCGACATAATATGGGATGAGTAGCCATGACACGTCATGAGAAGACAAAATTCAGATCAATTTTTCGGGCTGTGTGAAATTTCTCATTCTTAAGCAAATCATAAATGATGGAAAACCATACTACATTAATCATTAAATCAAATATTTAATGTGTCAAAATAGGTATATACTTCAGTTGTTGATTTCATTTCACTTGATCCTTCATTCATCATGTGAAGAGGAAAAAATGGGTTGCACTCATTAAGAGGAACTGGTCAACTAAAAGGTCTTCAACTTCAAAAGTTTGGTAAAAAAGCAGTAGAAGCAATGCAGTTACATAAAATTCTACATAACCTGACATTTTTACTTAGTATATTTACAGCCTCTTTATTACTTGCTATATATCATTGGGATAGTAATTAGTAACCGGTGAAATTAGTTGTTCAAAGGATAGGAAGTAGGAAGTAGCTACTTCCTTTAATTCAAATTTTTTCAACCTCAATTTGACCATATAGATTAAAGCTTGGTTTGGTATTTTTTTCCAATTCAGGTGATAAATTTGTTTTAGTTTTTCAAGCATAAGCCATAAAGGTTAAAGCAATGGTAATTCTCCTTTCAAAACTCACCATACATATATATAAACACAATTTATATATATTTGACACTCTCATTTCAATAATACTAAACATTAAGGTTTGAGTATTAGAGATAAACATATCTATGTCTAATCCAAATTTGTTAGTTTCTTCACAAACTTTTGAACTATTAGCTTTTATTGGCTAATTGCTCAAATAAGGGCATGATATTTTAATTTGGTTCCTTCACAAACTTTTGAACTATTAGCTTTTATTGGCTAATTGCTTAAAAAAGGACCTGATATTTTAATTTGGCCAAATAAGGGTCTAACGTTATCGAAAATGCTCAAATAAGGGCATGGCATCGATTTGGATGACGCGTGAGAATTTTCGACGACAGGCCCTTATTTGAGCATTTTGGCAAACGTTAGGCCCTTATTTGGTCAAATTAAAAAATCAGATTCTTATTTGAACATTTTGGAAAATATTAAATCCTTATTTGAGCAATTAACCGCTTTAGTACTAAAGTTTTGTTAATGGTCCTTTAAATGCAAAAACTAGGGAGAGAGAGAGATTCTTCCCATTTGAGGTTGGACACAGCTCGACTTCGAGTATAGTAGATTATGTATATATGTTACATAATTACTTCAATGCTTGATATTCAATGATTAATACTATATGGGATAATCAATACAAACATCATCTGCTTAAAATTTTTGATGTGAGCACTTTAAAGAGTAACATAAATTAAAAGCACATTTCACCATTAAAAAAAATGAAAGCACATTAGAAGTTTAATTGATTTAGGGACCACTGTATTAAAGGTGTAATTTAATAAGAGAACAGAGTCATAAGTAAAGAAGGCCCTACCTAGTAACAGGGCAACAAGAAACAAAACAAAAGGGAATTAATTCAACATGATCAAAAAACTGAGCTACACACCAAAGTTGTTGTTGGCCCTCTTAAGATCTCTGCTTTGTTTGTTAGAGCGTATCTATCTGTACGGATTTGCACTCCCATTTCAACTCTTGGAATCTACTAATAATAATATGAAGCTGCTTTTGCCGTTAAAAATGTTTTTTTGTAATAATTTTTTTTCCTTCAATTTTTCCCTTCTTTTTCCAATATATTCATGCTTTGAGCCTTTGAATATATCATTACATATATGGGGACCATTTTTGACAATGTTTTGGGCATGACACATATAAACTAACATGTAATAATGAAAGGATTGAACATGTTTGCAAGCGTTTTGGTAAATGGATGTGGATTGGAAAAGAGAAAAAAATGGGTTGATTGCTTGGCCCCCCACCATGAAAATCCCAAGAAGATAAGGAGGAAAAGAAAAATGCCAAGAAAATCAAAGACTTTTCTCATAATTCATATTCAATAGGCAGCAAAAAGAGTCCAGAAAAAAGAAACTCACGGGCACATGTTGCAAATTGCAAACTTTCTGTACATTATTTTCATATATTATAAATAAGATTTTAATATATTGTATACATATAATGCTCAAAATCTGCAAAGAATCCCAGGAAGAACCCCACCTTCCTTCATCCCCTCTATCTAACTTTCTGATATACTAACAGGGAAAAGTTTACTACAATAATTCCAAAGGCTTAAACCAATAATATGAAGAAGAGTACTAGTGAGATTTCAGAATTCAGACCTATTGAAAGATTTGAACTTTTTTAATTACGGGTTGAAAAAGTGATTATTACAGCGACATTTCCAACTGAGAGGCTTGTAGTTGGAGTATTGGTCACCTGATGGGTGGAAAAACTGCATGGAATTCGTGATTTTGCGGAAACCAGGTTGAAATTTTTTATGGCTCGGTAAAGTTGGCACTTGCACCGCCATGCAAGGGTGGCACCCGTTGCATTTATTGTGGCAGCTTGGCGGTGTCGATCCCAGCCTTGTTTTCTCCTCAAAAGATGAATAACCCTGTTTTTAAAATTAAACCCATTATTCAAAATCCATCAAATAGTAAGAAAATGAAGAAGAAAATCAGATTGAAATACTAACCCGAGGGGAATTTGGAGGAAGGGAAGAGGCTGGAGGAAGAAGAAGAAGAAGAAAGCAGAAGGAAGTAATTAAAGTAGAGGTGTAAAGTAAAGTACTCATAATGAATATGATCATGGAAAATTTTATGTAACCATGAGTAGTAATATATATGACAAAACCCAAAACTAGCTTTGACCAAAACCCAAGAAAGAAACTACTAAAAAAGATGGAAAAATGAAAAATCAATGGAACACTAAGGCAAGAACATGGGAAACTCAAACTATGACTTTGGCCCTGCTTCAAAGACAAGGCAAGAAAGGAAGAGGAACTGAACTGGTTAAGTTTTAAAAGTATAGGAGTAATTTAAAACTAAAAAAAATGGCTAAGAATGAGAGATTGAGAAGAGTGAGTAGCAAGGAATTAAAAAAAAGGGGGTAATAAATTTGGGGAAGAGGGTGGTGGGTGTGGTGGTCTGACTCTGAGCTCAGTGTTTGAAAGAGAGAGAGAGATATAATAAGGCAGAAGAGTGAAAGGAACAATACAGAAGGAGGCAAACAAATTGGGAGAATCCACATCAGAAATGGAAGGGGGGACCCAAGAACCCTATTTTTTAACTTTTACTTGATTGGGTATTTGGGTTCTTAAGGAAGGGGCCTGACTAATTATAGCTGTTAAGAAAGCGAAAGGATCTTGTGTCTCTCAATTTGGGTGAAATAAGCTGTTGTTGGTTTTTTTTTTTTTTTTTTCAATTTTAATAGTAATTTTTTCAAGCATTTAATAACTGCAGACTTCACTTTTTGATTCCCCAAGTGTTCTAAGTTGGTGACTTGAAACAAAGTTTTAGATTATGGGTTTTGACTGCGACTTGTTGTTGAATATAACACTAGTATCTTTCATTTTCGCAATGTGTAGAATGTTAATGAAAGAAAGAAACAAACAAGAATACAGGACAGTCCAAGCTGTTCTCACAATTTTATAATCAATGCATAATTTTATCCTATGTTTTATAGATATGGACTCACTTGACAGATATTTTACCATATTGATATAGTTTTATTCCTTTATTCCCCCTATAAGCTATAGTCACTACAATACAATCATACGATGAACAACTATATATAAATATAATATTACTTTTCAAAACCCGCTTGTGCAGTATTCTAAACTCCACAGCCGGTGTATTACATATAAACCCAAATATAAATATCATGTAATAAGAAAAATACAATGCCAAGCTCTGTTTTCGTTAGATATCAGTTGGGAAGAAACTGGCTCATTTCTCTGTCCTTGAAAGTTAGGTGTAAGAACACTCACAAAAGGGAAAAATTAGGTCAACTTTCTGGAATTTTACATTGTAAATTTTCGTTTTAGGATAGTTACAACTTACAAACAACTGTTCCTCTACATTCTTGAGTCTTGACTTTTACATGGCAGGAACAGGCCTGGCTTGGCCTGCAGCTGAGCTGCTAGGAACCTTATAAAAATAAAAACCTGACGATATTTTACTCTGGTTAGCTTAACCTGGAAGGCTGGAACTGTAAAATCAAGATTCAAAATGACCTTACATAGCATATAGACAAATTCCCAGATTGAGAAACCCTAATTAATCTTGTTATCCAAGTAAATAACAGAAGAGATATTCAGATTACGACAAACAAAAAAAAATCAGGTATAGTTTCATGAGTAAGATACGTGCCACAGTAACGCGTGTGATATGAAAATGGCAGCTGGCTGAGTTTCAAAGTACTGTAAAAACAGGGGGGCCCTGCCCTGCCATGGCTGATGGCTTCTCTCTCTCTCTGTTTTGATTATTTTTTTTTGTTTTTGCAGCACTTTCCATCTCTACGTTTCCTGATTTGTCGCTGTGATTTTCTTCTCTTTTTGATTTTAAGCAGATACCCTCAATAGTCAATTTGCAGCAAACAGTAACATAACATATACCCAAAAACTCTCTTTCTTACCTATTTCTATGTTGAGTTAAAAGAGATGAAAAGAAAATTCTCGGCAGTGAAGTATTCTTTCGCTTTTGAAGTTAAAAGCAATTTGCCCAGTTTTTATCATCAGAAAACAAAAACTGTAATAACTAATAAAAACAACAAAACTTTAATCTTGTTGTGTCTCTTTTCTGATAACCGGTTTGGTTACTTGCAATTATCACAAACAAAATTCCCATGCAGAGTTCAAAGTCACTTTATCAGAGACTCCAGCCAGAAAATTATATGGGGAAATTATAATTTTTGTTAAGACATATTTATGGAGTTAATGTAATTAATTTAGGTGTAATTTTTTTTCTTAAGTGTGAAAATTTAAAAAGAAAAGCTTTAAGCTTATGATTAATGGGCAACTGTGGGTTGCTGCAGCTGCAGTAGACTTGTCATACCGGAGGTTACGTATGCGATCAGATGGTACGAAGCGGTTCACATGTAATCTGATGATCAGATTGATTCAACGGTCTTGATTTCCCCGCCAACTTTTCTCTTTCTCTTAATACATGTCACGTGGCGGGCTTGTTTGGTTTGTTCTTCTTCTAGCCTTCTAGGAACTTAGGAAGGCCACATTGCCCATTTTGCACCTACCAAGTACCCAGCGTAACCATGTTAATGTATACGGGCCGGGCCCTCTATACTAAATTCTACATTTGGACCCAACTCGATCCGTAACATTAAATTACTAAATTAACTGCAAAAAAACTTACTAAATTAAGTTAATTAAACACAGTTTACTTTGCAAATCGCTAATTACTACGACTTAGCGGATATATGCAGAGAGTTGTTAGGCCTAAGGCCATTATGACTTACCAGTCTTGAACTGCTCTTATGTATATAAGAAAAAAAAAACACAATTTTCTTTGCAAATTGTTAATTATGAATTATTATCAACCTTCGACCCTTGTTAGTGTAAGTGAGTCCATACTTATTTCCCTTCAGCGAGTTCTTGAATCCGAGTTTTGTGAATGAAGTCATTCTTGCTAAAGTTTTCATCCATATAACAGACCTAACTGGCTGACTGACTTAATAGAAACCCCACCCTAAATTAAATATTTGTATTTGAACTCTTAAGGTAGCTAGGCTAACTAATTTATTAATTACATTATGGAACTGAGATTTGGGTACTCTTAATGATTTCAACATCTTGGGAAGTGGCTGACTTATGGGACTCTAATTTTCTTGGCAATCGTACTATATTTGTTATGGTGTATATATATATATCCATCCCATAAGTGAAAACAAAAATAGAATGGGAATAAATGCTGGTGTTTTTTTGTCAAGGGTGGTCCAATTAGTATCCCAACATTCATTGCATTGCATCCATCAAATATGGTGTGCAAAAATTGCAAAATTGCAGAGCAGATAGGCATATGCTTTTGTGGCGATAAAATATTGCTGATGGCACGGCAGCTGCATCTTTTTGTTGCCTATTGAAATGTTAATTAAGCACACTTCAAAATGTAGCACCAAGTGTGAAATAGCTTTGTTGCTGTAGGGACCCTCTGAGATTTTTAACGGGAAAAAGAACTACAATATCTATCAGTCTCAGTTAAGTATATATGGATATGATGGATGTCAACTTTGCAGTCGTCACTTCCCAGCTCCCAGCCAAAACAACAATTACTTCTTGAAGGAGAAGTAAGAAGTTCAGAGCTCGTTTGATATTGTTTTTGTTTCCTATTTTCTGTTGCCAATTTTCTGTTTTTGGAAACAAAACAGTGAAAACATATTTGGCATGCTGTTTCCGTTTTCAAAAATTTTGGAAACAGAAGCAATGTTTTGGAAAAAAATGGAAGCAAGAATTTTGTGTTTTCATGTTTTTCCACAAGCGGGTCCTGAAGGGTAACATGTGTCCTCTAAGGACTAGATTGAAATATTTAAAACTTAATTAATTAAAAAAATGGACATGTGTCAACTCTACAACCCGCTTGTGGAGTCCAAAATTTACACCGTCAGTATATCAAATAATTACCCTATATTAATATGTTTTGAGAGTAAAAAAAGTATATGGACAATATGGAGTATCAAGTATATATGGATCCATGAGACTCCTAAGTTTATTATCATGGAGAAAAACTGCTTGTTGAATTTCAGGAAAAGAAAGGTGCAAAATTGAGATTCCATTTATTATTATCTTCTGAATTTTCACACATTTGGGCACTAAGAAAAGTGAATGGAGGAGATAGATATACGAATTACGAATACATTTAGACATTGGTGTCTTGTCTTAAATACAAACATGTAGTACAAAGATTCTAGCTAGGTATATGTATATTTTCCCTGCTTGATATTGATATTCTAACCACCTAGCAATAGCATGTCCTTTGAATATTTATCAAAAAAAAAAAAAAGCATGTCCTTTGAAATTATATGAACAGAAAAAGAGCACGTCCTTTGAAATTTTGAGCCTGTTTGTTTAATTGTTTTGGGGACTACTCACAGTGCAATTTAAAATATCTGCAGATTGAACCAATACATCAATTGATTTTTCCCTTAATTTTCCTAATTTTTCCAATATAGAATTAACAAATGGTTTAATGGATAAAATAGCCCTTGAACTATCCTGAAATGGACAAAATGGTCTCTGAACTTTTAATCGGGACAATTAAACCCTCTGATTCCCAATTTTGCAACAATTTAGCCCTTTCAAGGGACATTTGGTCAAAGTTTGAGAGTATTTTGTCATTTTTTGTCAAAGTTCGAGGATTATTTTGTCTTCAATTTGGATTCATTTACTTCTTTTATTTCACATGACCAAAGTCTATTCAATGAAAGTTTAAATTATCCCAAAATTGATAATTACAGGACTTAATTGCCTTAATTGAAAGTTCAAGAGTCATTTTGTCTCTTTGATGATAGTTTAAGAGCTATTTGACCTATTAAGCCATTTACAAATCATCTATCAATAGAACATTATAAGACTCGAATCGATCCACCAAAGTGCAAACTTGGCCCAAATCACTTAGCAAGCAAATGGAATTGAAAATGGGCAAGAAGGAAATAGCAATATTTTTCCAAACATGTAAGCACCAATCAAGAGGCTCTTGTTTGAGCCACACCCACACACCACCCGACACAAAGGCGCATTGTATTTCAACCCAAGTTGTCAGATCTTTAGAGTAGTTGCCAGTTGCCACCCATCTCCCACTCTTTCCCAACAATCAACTTAATTACCTTCCTCTTTTATCTTTTGGTCGGAAAACAGAGCAGTTACCTTTGCTTTAGTAGATTTTGGAATAGAAGAAGAATCATAAATGAGGACCATCTCTTTGTTCTTTGGAAGCAATGTGACAGAGATTTTAACTCAAATTTTGATTGGATGTTAGTAGTTCAATTTTATCAAGGGAGAGACCATGAGTACAACAACACCCCACTACTTAGGTACCATCGATATCTAATTAACTAGTGTGTCATTTTTAAATTGGTACTACACCCTTAGAAATGGGAGATTTAGTAGTACTTAAATTATTTCTTTTTTAATAATTGAGAAGTATACTTGTTTGTAAGATAATAGAAAAGCTCTTACATCAATTCTATTCAGTCGAGTGGAAGAAATTCTTTAATTTAGACTCATATACTTTCGAAACTAGGGGCATTCAAACTTGCTATGTTAAGATTAGCCAGATGTATGGCGGTAAAAAGTTATCATATCCAAGTTTTACGGATAGAAAATGTCAAATTTTCCGTTATGTGATTTAATACAAGTCAATTTCAGATTAGTTAGAATTTGATATACAAGATCATGCCAAGTTGATAAGTACATGATTTGTAGACTCTAAATTTTTATTTTTTTCACCTTATCTAGTATCCAGAGATTTGATCGGACTAATTTTCGGATTGCGCACTATGAGTTTTGAACTTTCTAAAAGCAATCAAAATTACAAGCTTAATTTTCTCATAGTATCATCTAAATCTTCTTTTGGGTAAAATCTGAAATCTATGAACTCAAAAGAAAAGAGAAAAGTTAGACAAAACAGACAAATGGATAAAGACTCTAAAAGATAATATACTCACCACAAAAAGAAAAAAAAACTACTAATAAAAAAAGGTATTTCTCTTCTACCAAAAAAAAAAAGTATTTCTCTACCGCCAAGCAAACCCAGAAAGTACTACTAAGCAGCAGCATCCTACCAACAGTAGAGTTAAGACTGTTTAACTCAAAAAATCACGAAAATACTAAATGATTAAATAAATTAGAACCCGAACATTTTTTTCATTCAATTATTTTACTTTTCTTTCACGTTTCTCTCTCTTTCTCTCTTTTTCCTTTTTTTGTTTGCTTCTTTTTATTTCTCTTGTTCTTTCTGTAGTCTTCTACTGCTACTTTAGCTCTACTCCCCCCCTCTCTCTCTCTTTCTCTTCTTTCAGCTTTCTCTCTCTGTTTAACCTTTGTTTCTGGCGGATAAACCGGGGTGTTTGCAGATCCAGGAAAACCCAACTTCTGGTAATATCTTTTTATTCTTATTCTTTCTTTCTCTTTTTTTCTTGCTATCTGTAAAGTGTGTAATCTAGTACACATGTCCATTTTCTTTCATCTATTGTCAGTTTTACTTTTTCTTGCAAAGGAAATTTTCTTTCTTTTTTGTGTACAGTGTTGCTGCATTGACTTATTTAGTGTTGTTAATTCGGATAAGATGATGTAAATGTTCTTGGTGCTCCTCTCTGATCTATATTTCTAAGCATTGGGCTTCTTGGGTTGTTGGGTTAAGGTTCTACCCCTGTTTTGTTAATCTGTTTCTCGTTTTTGTTGCATAATTGGTTGTTTTTGGCTATTTCTTGATCTGGGTTCGGTATATTTACATAGTTTTGTGATCAATGTGGCTGGAATAGGAAGCTTTGAAATGTTTTCGGATTTGGGTTTCTAGATAATTGTAAAGACTATAGCTTTTGGTCTCAAGTTATGGTTTTTATTCCTGGGTCTTCATTTTCAATCTTTTTTTCTCCTTGACGCTGGCTTCTTTTACCAGGAAACTCAGATTTTATTGATTGTTAATTGTTAATGACTTGTTTCTGTTGTTCAAAATTGTGTTTTTGACCCCCTGTCATTACTATTTGGCATTTGCATTTGTATTTGCTAATGGCTTAGGCCTCATTTGCATTGCCTTCTGATGAGGAACATGCATCATTATTAATTTATTCTCTGTCAAAGAGAAGATCATGGTTGATTTTCAATCCGTTTATCATCCTTTTCATTTTAGATCTTGTGTGATTTCAGTTAATTATAGAACCATTTTTATCTTTTACTGTTTGCAGCTTCAATAATTGGCTATGCTTTAGCAGCAAGGGAAGCAGGGTTAGATGGAAGGGGATGGCGAATTCAGACGCTGGGATGAATTGATTCCAGATGCACTTGCTTTGATTTTCAAGAATCTTTCACTCCAGGAAATACTTACCGTTATCCCGGGGGTCTGCAAATCATGGCGGAAAGCCGTCACAGGACCTTATTGCTGGCAGGACATTGATGTCGAGCAATGGAGCCAACACTGCCGGCCTGAGACTCTTGATCGCATGCTTCAAATGCTGATAAATAGAAGCTCAGGTTCACTCCGCAAGCTCTGTGTTACCGGTCTCCCTAATGACCGGAGCTTTTCATTCATTGCAGATAAGTAAGGACATAACATGTTGCCATCTATGTCTCTTATTGTATGTTCTGTTTTGGCATGAAAGTAAGGGCATAATATGTTGCCATCTATATCTCTTAATTATATATTATGTTTTGGTATGAAAGTTATCACATGTGCAATTCATAATAACTGGAAGAACTGAAAAACACTATAGGTTTCTATATGAAGCTGCTTCATAAATTATTTGATGAGCTCTACTAAATTTTGATTCCTCACAATCTGTTTAACAGGTTAATTTTTTTTTAAAGGGCTGTATTGGGTATAGCTTGGCACTGAAAGATTACTAAATCCTAAAAAGAGAACATAATTAATAAGGATGAAGTTCTTGTAATTTTCATTGTCCCATGATATTATTTGAAGTTCTGTGTTTTGAATATCATACTGATGGAGTAGAGAACAATAACAAGGTTAATGACAAAAAAATCTGGAAAGGATTCTAAGATCAGTGGTGACTTTCTGTTTTGTTTTGTGACTTAATTATGGATATTGTAAATTGGGTAATTGCTTCATTTACTCTTATTTTCCCCTGCTTCTAGTGCCAAATCTCTTCAGACTTTACGGCTGCCAAGAAGTGAAATTAGTGATTCAGTAGTGGAAGAGGTTGCAGGCAGGCTTTCATCAGTAACTTTCTTGGATGTTAGCTACTGCAGGAACATCGGAGCTCCAGCCCTCGAAGCAATTGGTAAGCACTGTAAGTCATTAATGGGGTTGAGGAGAACAATGCACCCTCTGGAGGTGATTGACAAGCAGTCTCAAGATGATGAGGCCCTTGCCATTGCTACCACAATGCCAAAGCTCAAGCAGCTTGAGGTGGCATACCTGCTTATCAGCACGGAAGGTGTGCTCAAGATACTTGAAAACTGCCCCGAGCTCGAATTATTAGACGTGCGAGGATGTTGGAATGTGAAGCTAGATGATAATTTCGTCAAGAAATTCTCACGGCTGAAGGTGGTTGGACCTCTTGTTGTGGATTATTTCGGAATGAAGGGCTGGGACGATTGTTCGAATTATTCAGGTTCATCTGGTTACTTGGCCTGGGACTTTGTTGCCGGAGATGTTGGTGTTGATTATGATGATGAGATTTCTGATGGGGATTGGGAAGACGATCATAGCATGGAAGATGTGGAAATGAGGTTCTATGACGGTTTTGATTTGGATAACGCTGCATTTGACTGGCCCCTCTCCCCCTGAGGTATGCCGGTTGTATTTCATAAGTAATTTGCATAATTCCGTTGACGGTGCTCGGTCAATGATCTCCACCACTGTTGGACCTGCTGGGGTGATTACCTTGTTGCAGCCACTTTGCTATGTACAAACATTTGTGTTTCTAAAGTAGTATATAAGGCGAGTTCTTCTGTGAGTGTTTGTAATAAAAACCAGTAATCTTGTAACAAAAATGTTTTCTTCCTTTAGTAATTGAGATAATAGACATCTCATAGCGTTTTACATGCTCTTGTATTGTCCCTACAATAATTATAAAATTGGAAGTGGGATTTGTAAAGATGGTCCAAATTGGTGTGTTTTGGTGACTTCCATGGAATATCAAAGAAATTGATCAGATTATGACAGAAAGTTAGGATTGCCTTTTTTATCTTTTGACTTGTGTGCATGCTTTACGTTTATAATCAACAAAAGTATTTCAAAAGGTCAATTTTGAAGATTGGAAGAAAAAAAAAGAACCCATGCTTTGTCTGTCAAAGCCTTTTCCAATGCTTCATCATTAAGCCATTTGAAAATATACCCAGAAAAAGCAGTGAAGAAAGTGCAATTCCCTTATAAACTCATTATGCCAATCCTTTAATATGGTATGTTTTGATCTATCTGAAATATCATTTTGAAGCATCTGATTCGAAAATGGCTGCTTTAATTTTCAAACACCATAGATAAGCATCTCTCAATATGAATCATCTGAATGGTTGATAGTGGAATTCCATGTGGGCAGAGGTATTAGATAATGACAAGTTTAATTTAACTGATGTATAAATCAATGGAGGTACACAAATCAGCACATGTGAAATATGGCTAAAAGAGCAAGATCTAAGTAAATTTTCTTCAAATTCCTAAAGAAAAGTGATTGAGAGGGAAACTAAAAGCGAAACACAACTGTTTTGTTGTAGCTAGTGAGATCTCATCATCATGCATTTATGCTGCAACTGACATCGATCAATCAACCTAGAAATATTAAATTCTAAGATGTTCATTTAATACTTAAGACAGTTGGATCGATAGAGATCTTCATTTACAATTACTGGTGGAATACTCCATGTTCCAAGAGGGTGTCCCGAAATCTTGCCACCTGAAAATTTGAAAGTAATTCATGAGTGAATCCAGAACAACAATGTTGAACTTACAAATAGAACATGTGATGTTAGCGTATTACCTTCTTTAGTGGCTTCTTCGCATCTTCTCTGGTATTTTGAGGAGAGCTGAGGATTCAAAGCTTTCAATAAATTTTCATACTTCTCTTCGGCATCTGTTATGTATTTTGCCTGAAAGAACATTTTTCTGTCAACCGAGATAAGGAAAGAACCATTTGTGTAAGAATTCATGTGTGAGCCTAGTCCTACTAACTGTGATGGAGTTAGAAGATAATTCAGTAACAGAAAGAACCCATGATATTTAATGAGTTTGAGATTAAAAGTTATTTTAAGATATAAGGAGAAACTAAAATCCAATGATCCATCCATTAACACCACACTTCACTACCATAGTCCAACCTTAAAGCCTAATGAATTTCTTTCCAAGAATAATTTCATACTCACCAGCATAGCTGGGGCCCTTGAAGGTCCATATATTTTGACAAACATGCGCAAAATGTTGAAACTATTTTCTAACACGTCATCCTGCAATGGGTGCCACAAAAGTTGTAAACAAAATGGATAATGAAATGGAATGTGTAGTCAGAACTAAGAGAAGCCATCAGAGATTAAAAAAAAAAGTACCTCGTAATCAAACCTGGAGTATCATTATATCGTTTGGGAGTTGAGTAAAACTGACAACATACTTGCAGCATATCATTATGAAAATGAATGATAACATCAGTTACCAAAAACAATGAAAGAAAAAGGAAAAGGAAACCAAAAGCAGTTGACACATTGAGTGTGGTGGAGCACTTGTGTAGGTTCCATTGGAGTGAACATGCACAAAAGTGGAGACTTGTAACCGTTATATGCATTTTCCAGCAGATGCTTGGATTGCCAACAATTACATGATCCCAAATGGAAAGTGTCTACACTCACTGTCGAAAACCACTTACATATAGGTATAATTGGAAAACAGAAAGGAAAGACACTTACAGGTCGTCT
This sequence comes from Corchorus olitorius, assembly GCA_001974825.2. Taxonomy (NCBI): domain Eukaryota; kingdom Viridiplantae; phylum Streptophyta; class Magnoliopsida; order Malvales; family Malvaceae; genus Corchorus; species Corchorus olitorius. Next base: position 20,186 of record AWUE01019526.1, read on the forward strand.
GATATTTCTACCAGGAACTCAGAGACTGATAGGAATTCCATGTGCAAGTCATTAACCTTTACAATAACTTCAAAGAAGATACATTTAGTCTCATGTAACAATAACATGCATTACCAGAAATGAATTTCTTTTTTTGGCTGAGAGAAATGAATTATTGACTGCATGCTACATATCATTAAAAAAAATTAAGTTAAGGAGACATTTGGGTATTATGTTGTAAAATTTGAAATGCAGATTGCAGAGCATTTGTAAGCTGCTTCAGAATATCAGATCTGCTTGTTGTTTAAAGAATGAAAATAAAAAGCCACTTTTATTAACTTTATCACAAAAATGACTGAAAAGCAGAAAATGTAATGCAAGAACCATTGGCTCTGGCAAAACTTGAATAAAATCAACTATAACTTAACAGCAACCAACATAGCATATTATGACACCATGGAGTCATCACTTTGTAAAGTGTGAAAGAAAAACATATTGCTTTAGACATCTCCTCTTTTACCCAACACTCCTAATAGCGATTGCATCTTAGAAGCAGGAATGTTAGAATGTCGATATGGTACACGAAACACAACAAACGTTTTGCTATGTACAAACATGAAAATGTTTAAACAGGCTGATAGCGGATTACCTCTTCTCCTCTCAACTGATATAGAAGAAGATTCAGCACCCGATAATCAAACGACTTTAGATGAATTGCCCTCATTACATCTTCCACAGATATCTGTGCAAAAGCAATTTTCATTTCTCTTAGTTGGTTAGACATAAGAATAAACTACAAGCTCAATTATTTAAGCAAAGCAGCGAGGATAAAGGTGGTATATTTCACCTCCATTTTGCACATTAGTGCGCAACATAGCTTTCTTTCCAAAGCCCAGTACTCTTCTCCAGAGCTAAGTTCTTCTCTGATCCTAAATACATTGCACAAAACTGAATCAATCACATTACTCTATCAGTCTTTCTGTCCCCAACCCTTTTCCCAAAAGATAATAGCATAGCAATATAGTAAAAAAAAGGTTACCTCTCAGTAAGGAGTCCCCGACATTCAAGTACATTTAAAAGTGGTCTGAATGGATCCTTTTCAAACACATCTGCAGCCCAACCATGATGTTTTACCTGTACCACAGAATGAATTTCATTGGCCTATAAAAGTTGCTGATTAGGAAATTGACCTCTGAACTAGTTCTGCAGAAATCTCAGCATTTACCTTCTCAAATCCTAGGGCAGTAACCCCTTCTGTTGGTATATACGTTATCTTCTCATTCAAACCATCCAACTGCATAAACAAAATTATAGGTGCTGAGAAAAGAAACAACAGCTGTGATATATTAGATCATTCAAAATTGAGTACGTGCAATCCTACATGTCATGTTCCCAAAAGTTGATGAATTCAAAGCTTACTTCTAGGGAAAATTCAAGTGTCCTAATAGAAGTATATAAAAGGGTAAAAAAGGTTCACCAATTCAAAAAACTTCCCAAAGATTACTTTTTAAGCCAAACAACTAGCTCCAAGGAATCAATCAAAATTAACATGATACGGATACCATCAGATTAATCTAACCATTAGTTTAAAAATGACAATTTTCTTCAAATGTAGATTGTTACCTGATAAATATAGCTTTCAGTAAATGAAAGGACAGGAAGATATCTGAATACCATTTGAGGAATGTTTATCTCCATTCCATGAAACATAAAATAAGATCTGCACTGCAAACACAATCATAACATCACTGGTTGGCATCATTCATATATAGAATAGAACAAATATGTCTGAGAGCATATGCAAAATTTTCCCACCACCATTCATTCATTAATTCCTTCATCCATTTCATCACCATAAAAATTATTAATGCATCGGATAACCATTAAATTATACAACACAATCCAATAGTGATTTAGAATTGTAAAACTAAACACCACAAAAGGAAAAAAGAAAAAAAAATCCTTTTCGAGTGCTTACGAAATCCTCAAGTGTAGAATTTGCTCGCTCCATTGCTTCAAGCCCCACCATTGCTACCTCTTCACGATTAATTTGCAGTGAACCGCAATCCCTCTTATCAGGCGGACTATTTAACTCAACATTATCATTCTCCTGAGAATCTGCCAAATCAAAAATTCAAAAACATAAAGTCCAGCATTTTAAAATCCAACTTTTTTTTTTCTAAAAGAGGGAAAATAAATAAAAATTGACCTTTTTCATCAGCTTCCAAACTAACCCATTCTGATGCTTCTTCCAAAAAGGTAGCTGAAATCTGCCATTTTGAAAACAATAAGCAAAACAGGGGACGAAAGGGAATTCAAATTAATGGGAAATTGATGGAAAATCTTACTTTTGGCATATATTCAGATATTAAACTGCACTTGTTTTCTAGATTGAGTTCACCGCATGGTTGTAACTACAAAAGGGTAATAATAATATTTTCGAAATTTTACTTAAACTGAGATTATAAAGGAAAAATCGAAAGGAATAGAGAAAAAGAGAGAGAGAGTACCAAGAGAAGGATGAGACTGGCGAGAAAGCGATTAGAGTCGTGAGACGAAGAAGAATTAAAGTTACGAGATTGCATGAATGTGAGAGTTCTTTGAAGTTGCTCTAGCTTCCTCAGTTCTTCCATTTTTGATTTTCCTGTTTCTTCTATTTGCTTTGTTTTTCGTTTTCTACAAATTTATAACCTTATATAGCAACGACGGCGTTTTTGGAGACATAGAATAGAATACACTTTTTCCCATTTACAATTGTTTCCAGCAAACGAAATTTCATTTTTAGTCCTTCATGATCTTTAAATTTTTATAACTTTTCATTAATATCTCTATATTTAAGATTTTGTGTTTACTTTCAAACATAAATCTCCAAAAACAAAAAAGTTTTCTTGAATTGTTAAGAAAAGAAATTACAACAAAATAAAAAAGTAGTAGAATGTTTGGTATGATTAACAGAATAGTATCCCATACAAAGAAAAATTACAAATACAATCTAAGCACTTCTTTCACCTCGCCATGTCTCAATGCTCGGCAAGGAATAAGCACGTCTCCCATTGTATTTTATTGTTGATTTTTATCCCTTTCTAGGTCTTCATCCATCTTCAATTGTAGCATGCCTGCAGAGTCAAAAAACAAGGCAATTTACTGGCAAAAAATGTTTATGCCTAAACAAAGCTCTTGCGGCATCTATGGGAGTCCAAGCGCCTTTTGTACAGAAGGTTCAGACAAACTGGCATCATCATGCTTTTAATTACACACATTGCAACAACATTTACTACATCAAAATCTTATGTTCTGTCATTGCCAGATCCCTTTCTTGTGCTTAAAGGTTGAGTCTGATGCGATTCCACTTGTTTTGGCTCCTCACTAAATTTAGATGATTCAACTGCGAGTTTCTCTTGAGTAGGTTCCTGCTTGTCTTCAAACAACTTCCCCGACTTTCCAATTGCAAGGATTAACTCGAGTTGTTTTTGCTGTTGCTCCTGTACATCCATTCGAATATTTGAGGTTAAATTACTTTAAAATGACAGTGAATCTATTCACAATGATAAATCATGCACTGAACTAAGCACTAACCAGATGTTGAGGATCCAAAAACCACAAAATGTATTATTATTACGAAGTACTAGTCAAGACAATAACATTGGTGTAACACTTCAAAAAGAACATCATGTAATCTAGTTTTCTTGCCATAGTATCACAGGTTATGTACTATCTATTGGATTTAACTTCTAAGAGGCTTTGCTAAATCCCAGCAACAAATCTTTTGAAGCCTAAAGCCACCCTAAGAGGGACAAAGAAAAGCTTTATAGTATCTTACTCTTTCAAAACCCTGCACAATAGTAGAAAGAATATTGTATACAAATCTCAAAACCATATATACACTTCCTTGAAGCCACATTTCAAACTACTAGACAATCAAATGAGCATCATATTCCATAAGAGTTCAGAAGGGTCCAAAACAATGCAAAAATGTTACCTGCATTGCCAGCAGAACTTTCTGAATTTCACCAAGCTCCTTTTCCAAGATGTCCTCTTGCACTGCTAATGCTCTGGTAGCCTCAGAATTCTTTTGAGCCAAAGCAGCAGTCTTCGAACACAGAAAACTGGTTAGAAAGTTGCTAATATAAGAAATCAAAGTGAATTACGCTATACAATTTAGTAGAAATAGATTGTCTTTCCAATTAGAATGCAGAGCAAGGATATATGATCTTCAATAACTAATCTCCATCAAAGTCTTCATTCTATGACTAACTCTATTCTGAACTTAACTCACAGAAGTTAGGAGATGTATGTTTCATGAAAGTATAAGGTCAGATATTAGTATCTATCAAAATAGTTACATCAACTTAGTATAATTGCAAACATTTATAAATGCAGCACTCTCCAAAACTTTCTATAGTAATTGTTTAACAGGCTGTTAAGTAACATTTACTCATACTTGATCAATACATAAATTTTTCTCAAATGTTCTTTGGTGGATAAAGCAACATTTACTTCAAAATCAAAATGCATCATTATTCATTTCCCTAAGTGAAAGCTTAACCTTAAGGAAAAATCAGTAGAATAAATGCCTTATATAGTATGATCTATTACCTCGGCAATAGGGTCTTTCAAAGCCTTCCTTGTAACTCGAAACCGAATCCCCAACTTCTCAAGTTGCCTAGACAAAGCTCGAATGATTGTAGTGGAGCTCCTCAAATCCTCCTCTAATTTCTCGATCCTCTCAATCAAATTTAAGTTTCCCCTACCCTTCACCGTTTCCACACAAATTCTCCGCCACTGCCGCCTCCTAATCCAGGCCCCGATGGCAATCCCACCTACCAATCCTACGGCTCCGAACACCATAATACCCCTCCAAATTCCGCCTAAAACGATACCTTTCCATCCCAAAACTGCATAAACAACCGAAACAACAGCCGAAGAAAAAATGCACAAAAACTCAGCGAATGAGAGAAAAGAGTCTAAATTGAAATCATTAAAATCTGGGTTTTGTTCTGGTGAGGCAGCAATTGAAGAATCGGAATCGTAGGCTTTGAGAATGAAATGGGAAGAAGCGCGCAGGGTGGATTTGAAATTGAGTAAATTTCGGGTCCGGAAGTGTAAATCTTGAGAATTCGAGATGGATAAGCTGAGATGGCGGGAGGTGATTGGAGGAAATGAAGTAGGGTTTTTGAGATAGGTCTTTAATAAGCGAGGGGATGAAGGGGTGAAGAGATTCTGGAACGCGATTGACATTGTCGTATTTTGAATTAAAAGTTGTCGTTTGGAATTTCTGTTAAGATTTTTGACGGGATTGAATTGAAAGGGAAGACATTGTTATTTAGGGTTCTTTTGGTGTGAGAGAGAAGGAAGATGGCGATGAATTCAATGGTTTGGCGCGCGTAGGTTTATCCGTGCACGTTAGTCTATGGAAGTTGAAATGAAGTTAAAGTACGCCGGGGAAGAAGATAGTAGGTGAACTTTGCGCACTCACCGTAATAAGACACGTGTTTAACATTGGAATGGAATAGGTTATATCCCATTGGCCCAGATATTGAACAAATCAAAGCCCAAAGTACAAAAAGGATTGTATGGGCCATCGTTTGGGCCAAAGCGGATCACACGATCAGACCCATAAAACTGCGGTTAGAAACAATTTTAACATGTTTGGTTATTTTTTTTAGAGGAAGTTTAGGGTAAGAAAGTTTAGTTGACCCAAATACTTTCTCACTTTTTCTAATGAAAGTGGTTTTGGGACAAAATTACTTAAAATGATATTGTTTTAAAATTTTGAATATTCATCAAAGGGTATTTTAATAAATTTAACTTTATTTTCATTGGAAAATAACAAACCAACCAAACATTTTAAAACACTTTCTTAGGAATTTAATTGAAACTTTAGAGGTCAAACAAACATGTTAAAGTACTTTTTTAAGAAAAAACTTTCTAGTCCTAAACTTTCTATATAAAGACTTTCTATGAAAACTTCCAAACAAACTCTTAAAATTCAAATCGGAAACGAATGAGAATCGGACTCATCAATTCACTCTACCTCAGATAACCTGGCACCAACATTACCACTCGGAGGCTGAGTATCCTCGAAGTACCTGAAATCGACATCGATGAACTGAGGAATTGCTTCGGACAAGAACTTGGAGAGAGCGGCATCGATCGGCAGTCACTCGGCCTGGAGAGGGACGTAGTAGAGGAGAGGGTCAAAGTGGAGAAGATCGTGGTTGAAGCTCGAAAGATTAGAGGGAGGCAAGTGAAGGGGTTGTAGATTGAGAAAGCTTAGGGTTTCCGATGGAGATTGAGAATGGTGAAGTAATCGGTGTTGAGAAACCGAGTTCGCATCGCAGATGGTGTGTACGAGTATTGTGTCAAAAAATTGAGGAAAAAATTTTTCGGCTGAGTTTTGCAAAATTTTAGCTAAAATCGTGTACTTTTTGGCAAAAAACGCGTTATGGGCCCCGACTCAGTTTTGCATGATTTTTTGCAATAAAATCTCAACTACATTGGATTTAAGGATTTGTTTTTACGAGCATCAAAATCGAATTAATTCAGAAAAAAATAGGAAAAACAATATTAGAAGCGTGAAAAACCTTTCAATCTTTTTGGCATTAAATTATATATTTTTTACGAGTATTGTGTCAAAAAATTTAAGGAAAAATTTTTCGGGTAAGTTTTTGCAAAATTTTAGCCGAAATTGTGTCACAGTTTTTGACTAAAAACACGCTCCGAGGTCCCGTCTCAGTTTTGCATGATTTTTGGCACCAATACTCACTGAAATATCTATATTCATCTAACGAAATCTCAGCAACATTAAATTTAAGGATTTGTTTTTACGAGCATCTGAAATAATATTTCGATTTAATCATAAATTAATTCAAAAAAAAAGAAAAACAATATTAGAAGCGTGAAAAGCCCTTCAATCTTTTTTACTTTGAATTATATATTTTTATGAGTATTGTGGCCAAAAATTGAGGAAAAAATATTTCGTGTTAGTTTTTGCAAAAATTTTAGCCCAAATCGTGTACTATCCATAACGGTTTTTAAGCTAAAAACGCGCTCTGAGGCCTCAGTTCCGTTTTGCATGATTTTTTGCTCCAACACTCCTTGAAATATCTATATATATCTAACTAAATCTTAACCACAATTTATTTAAGGATTTGTTTTTACGAGCATCAGAATCTTGTTTCGATTTTATTAGTAACTAATTCGGAAAAATAGGAAGAACGATATTAAAAGTGTGGAAAACCCTATATTTTTGGCGTTAAATTTATACATTTTTTACGACTATTGTGGCAAAAAATTGAGAATTTTTTTTTTGGGCCAGTCTGGTTAAAAACGCGTTCCGGGGCCATGCTCAGTTTTCACGATTTTTGGCGTCAAGATTAATTGAAATATCTAATCGACATTAGATTTAAGGATTTGTTTATGCGAGCATCTGAATAATGTTTCGATTTAATCAAAAATTAATTCAGAAAAAAATATGAAAGACACTATTAGAAATGTGAAAAGCCCTTCAATCTTGTTGGCATTAAATTATATATTTTTTACGAGTATTTTTCCTCAAAAAGTTGAGGAAAAATTTTTTGGGTCAGTTTTTGCAACATTTTAGCTGAAACCGTATACTAATCATCACGGTTTTTGCTAAAAACGCATTCCAGGCCCCGACTCAGTTTTACATTATTTTTGGCGCCAAACTCATTGAAATGTCTACATTCATCTAACCAAATCTCAGCCACATTAGATTTAAGAATTTGTTTTTACGAGCATTTGAATCATGATTTTTCTTTAATCAGAAATTAAATCAGAAAAAAAGAAAAACAATATTAGAAGCTTGAAAATCCCTTCAATCTTTTTGGCGTTGAATTATATATTTTTTACGAGAATTTTTCCTCAAAAAATTAAGAAAAAATTTTTCGGGTCAGTTTTTGCATAATTTTAGCCGAAATCGTGTACACCATCACGGTTTTTTGGCTAAAAACGCATTCCGGGTGCTAGATCACTTTTGCATGATTTTTTGCTCCAACACTCATTGAAATGTCTATATCCATCTAACTAAATCTTAGCCACAATTTATTTAAGGATTTATTTTTACAAGCATCAGAATCTTGTTGCGATTTTATTGGAAACTAATTCGGAAAAAATAGGAAAAATGATATTAGAAGCGTGAAAAGCCTTTTAATTTTATTGGCATTGAATTATATATTTTTTATGAGTATTTTCATATTTTGTCAAAAAAATTGAGGAAATATTTTTCGGGTCAGTTTTTGGCTAAAAACGCTTTCTGGGCCCCGATTCAGTTTTGCATGATTTTTGGCGCCAAGACTCAGTGAAATATCTATATTCATCGAACCAAATCTCTGCCACATTATATTTAAGGATTTTTTTTACGAGTATCTGAATCATGTTTCGATTTAATAAAAAATTAATTAAAAAAATATGAAAAACAATATTTGAAGCATGAAAAGCCCTTCGACGTTTTTGGCAATGAATTATATATTTTTTATGAGTATTTTGCTCAAAAATTTAGGAGAAACTTTTCTAGTCAATTTTTGCAAAATTTTAGTCGAAATCGTGTACTATCCATCACTGTTTTTGCCTAAAAACGTGTTCCGGGTCAGTTTTGCATGATTTTTTGACTCCAACACTCCTTGAAATATCTATATCCAATTAACCAATTCTCAGTCACAATTGATTTAAGAATTTGTTTTTACGAGTATTAGAATCTTGTTTCTTTTTTATTAGAAATTAATTTTAGAAAAAATAGGAAAAAAGATATTAGAAGCGTGAAGAGGTCTTCAGGCTTCAATCTTTTTGGCATTGAATTTTATTTTATTTACGACTATTGTGGCCAAAAGTTGAGGAAAAATTTTTCGAGTTAGTTTTTGAAAAATTTTAGCAAAATTTTTCGAGTTAGTTTTTGAAAAATTTTAGCAAAATTTTTCGGGCCTTCAATCACGATTTTTGGCTAAAACCGCGCTCTGTGGTCCCGTCTCAGTTTTGCATGATTTTTGGTGCCTAGACTTCTTGAAATATCTATATTCATCTAACCAAATCTTAGCCACATTGAAGTTAAGGATTTGGTTTTATGAGCATCAGAATCTTGTTTCGATTTGTTTAGAAATTAATTCAGGAAAAATATGAAAAATGATATTAGAAGCATGAAAAATCTTGCAATCTTTTTGGAATTGAATTATGTATTTTTTAGGAGTATTGTGTCAAAAAATTGAGGAAGTATTTTTCGGGCCAGTTTTTGTAAAATTTTAGCCGAAATCGTATACTAACCATCACAGTTTTGGCTAAAAATGTGTTATGGGCCCCGAATCAGTTTTGCATAATTTTTTGCTCCAACACTCCTCAAAATATCTATATTAATCTAACTAAACCTTAGCCTCAATTTATTTAAGAATTTGATTTTACGAGCATAGAATTTTGTTTCGATTTTATTAGAAACTACTTCGGAAAAAATAGGAAAAATGATATTAAAAGTGTGAAAAGCCCTTCAATATTTTTGGCGTTGAATTTATATATTTTTTTATAACTATTGTGGCCAAAAATTGAGAGAAAAAATTTCGAGTCAGTTTGGTTAAAAACGCGTTCCGGTGCCCCGGCTCAGTTTTCATGATTTTTGGCGCCAAGACTAATTGAAATATTTATATTCATCTATTCAATTCTAATCGACATTAGATTTAAGAATTTGTTTTTACGAGCATCTGAATCATGTTCCGATTTAATCAGACATTTATTTCAGAAAAAAATATGAAAAACAATATTAGAAGCGTGAAAAGCCCTTCAATCTTTTTGGCATCGAATTATATTTTTTTCACGAGTATTGTGTCAACAAATTGAGGAAAAAAATTTTAGGTCAGTTTCTGTAAAATTTTAGCCGAAATCGTGTGCTAACCATCACAGTTTTTGGCTAAAAATATGTTCTGGGCCCCGGCTCAGTTTTGCATGATTGTTGGCGTCAATACTCATTGAAATGTCTATATTCATCTAACCAAATCTCAGCCACATTGGATTTAAGGATTTATTTTTACGAGCATCAAAATCATGTTTCGATATTATTAGAAAAAAATTCAGAAAAAATAGGGAAAACGATATTAGAAGCATGGAAAGCCCTTCAATCTTTTTGGCATTGAATTATATATTTTTTTATGAGTATTGTGGCCAAAAGTTGAGGAAAAATCTTTTTGGTCAATTTCTGTTTTTGGCTAAAAATGTGTTCCGGGGCCCCTACTAAGTTTTGCATGATTTTTGGCTCCAACACTCCCTGAAAAATCTGTATCCATCTAACCAAATCTCAGCCACAATTGATTTAAGGATTTGTTTTTACGCGTATCGGAATTTTGTTTCGGTTTTATTAAAAATTAATTCGGAAAAAAAGGAAAAAACGATATTAAAAGCGTGAAGAGGCCTTCAATCTTTTTGGCATTTAATTATATATTTTTTACGATTATTGTGGCCAAAAATTGAGGAAAAATTTTTCGAGTCAGTTTTTGAAAAATTTTAGCAAAATTTTTCGGGCCTTCATTGACCTTTTTTTTTGCTAAAAACGCGCTCCGAGGTCCCGTCTCAGTTTTGCATTATTTTTCGCGCTTCGAAGCGTGAAAAGCCCTTCAACATTCTTGGAGTTGAATTATATATTTTTTATGAGTATTGTAGCCAAAAATTAAGGAAAAATCTTTCTAGTCATTTTTCGCAAAATTTTAGTCGAATTTGTGTACTATTCATATCACTGTTTTTGGCTAAAAACGTGTCTCGGGGCCCCGACTCAGTTTTGCATGATTTTTTGCGCCAAGACTCCTTGAATTATCTATATTCATCTAACCAAATCTTAGCCACATTGGATTTAAGGATTTGTGTTTACGAGCATCAGAAACTTGTTTCGATTTTATTGGAAATTAGTTCAAAAAAATAGGGAAAATGATAAAGCCTTTCACTATTTTTGGTATTGAATTATATATTTTTTTACGAGTATTTTGTCAAAAAAAAATTGGGGGAAAATTTTTCGGGTCAGTTTTTTTGCAAAATTTTAGCTGAAATCATCACAGTTTTTTGCTAAAAACGCGTTCCAGGCCCCGACTTAGTTTTCATGATTTGTGGCGCCAAGACTCATTGAAATATCTATATTCTAACCTTAGCCACATTGGATTTGTTTTTATGAGCATCTGAATCTTGTTTCGATTTAATTAGAAATTAATTCTAAAAAAAAGAAAAACAATATTAGAAGCGTAAAAAGCCCTTCAATGTTTTTGGCGTTGAATAATATATTTTTTGTGAGTATTGTGGCCAAAAATTAAGGAAAAATCTTTCTGGTCAATTTTCGCAAAAATTTTAGTCGAATTCGTGTACTATCCATCACGGTTTTTTGGCTAAAAATCTGTCTCAGGGCCCCAGCTCAGTCTTACATGATTTTTGGCACCAAGACTCCTTGAAATATCTATAATCATTTAAACAAATCTTTGCCACATTGGATTTAAGGATTTGTGTGTACGAGCATCAGAATCTTGTTTCGATTTTATTAAATTTTTTTTAAAAAAGATACTAGAAGCGTGGAAAGCTTTCCAATATTTTTGGCATTGAATTATATATTTTTTCGAGTATTGTGTCAAAAAATTGAGGAAAAATTTTTCAAGTCCGTTTTTGCAAAATTTTTGCCGAATTCGTGTACTAACCATCATTTTTTTTGCTAAAAACGGGTTCCTGACATCGGTTCTGTCTTGCATGATTTTTTGCTCCAAAACTGCTTGAATTATCTATATTCATTTAAACAAATCTTAGCCACATTGGATTGAAGGATTTGTGTTTACAAGCAACAAAATCTTGTTTCGATTTTATTAAAAATTAATTAAAAAAAGATATTAGAAGCGTGAAAAGCCTTTCAATCTTTTTGGCATTGAATTATATATTTTTTTGAGTATTGTGTCAAAAAATTGAGGAAAAATTTTTCGGGTCAGTTTTTGCAAAATTTTAGCTGAAATCGTGTACTAACCATCACAATTTTTTGTTTAAAACGCGTTCCAGGCCCCGCCTTAGTTTTGCATGACTTTTGGCGCCAAAACTCATTGAAATATCTAATATTATTCAAACCAAATCTTAGCCACATTGGATTTAAAGATTTGTTTTTACGAGCATCTAAATCTTGTTTCGATTTAATTAGAAATTAATACAGAAAAAAATGAAAAAACAATATTAGAAGCTTGAAAAGCCATTCGTGTAACATCACAGTTTTTTTGCTAAAAACGCGTTCCGGTCGCCAGCTCAATTTTGAATATTTTTGGCGCCAAGACTCATTGAAATATCTATATTCATCAAACCAAATCTTAGCCACATTGGATTTAAGGATTTGTTTTTACGAGCATCTGAATCTTGTTTCGATTTAATTAGAAATTAATTCAGAAAAAATATGAAAAAACAATATTAGAAGCGTGAAAATCCCTTCAATGTTTTTGGTGTTGAATAATATATTTTTTGTGAGTATTGTGGCAAAAATTAAGGAAAAATCTTTCTGGTCAATTTTCGCAAATTTTTAGTCGAATTCGTGTATTAAACATCACAGTTTTTTGCTAAAAACACGTTCCGGGCGCCGGCTCTTTTTTGAATATTTTTGGTGCCAAGACTCATTGAAATATCTATATTCATCAAATTACCAAAACTTACCCACATTGGATTTAAGGATTTGTTTTAACGAGCATCTGAATCTTGTTTCGATTTAATTAGAAATTAATTCAGAAAAAAAATTGAAAAAACAATATTAGAAACGTGAAAAGCCCTTCAATGTTTTTGGCATTGAATAATACATTTTTTGTGAGTATTGTAGCCAAAAATTAAGGAAAAATCTTTCTGGTCAATTTTCACAAAATTTTAGTCGAATTCATGTATTATCCATCACGGTTTTTGGCTAAAAACGTGTCTCGGGGCCCCGGCTCAGTTTTTCATGATTTTTGCTGCCACGACTCCTTGAAATATCCATATTCATCTAACCGAATCTTAGCCACATTGATTTAATGATTTGTGTTTACAAGCATCAGAATCTTTTTTCGATTTTATTAGAAATTAATTCAAAAAAACTGGAAAAACGATATTGGAAGCTTGAAAGCCTTTCAATCTTTTTAGTATTGAATTATAAATTTTTTATGAGTAAATTGTCAAAAAATTGAGGAAAAATTTTTCGGGTTAGTTTTTTGTAAAATTTTAGCCGAAATCGTGTACTAACCATCACAGTTTTTTGCTGAAAACGCGTTCTAGGCCCCGCCTTAGTTTTGCATGACTTTTGGCGCCATGACTCATTGAAATATCGATATTATTCAAACCAAATCTTAGCCATATTGGATTTAAGGATTTGTTTTTACGAGCACCGGAATATTGTTTCGATTTAATTAGAAATTAATTCTGAAAAAAATATGAAATAACAATATTAGAAGCGTGAAAAGCCCTTCAATGTTTTTGGCGTTGAATTATATATTTTTTATGAGTATTGTGGCCAAAAATTAAGGAAAAATCTTTCTGGTCAATTTTCGCAAAATTTTAGTCGAATTCGTGTACGTTATCACAGTTTTTTGCTATAAACGCGTTCCGGGAGCCGGCTCAATTCTGAATATTTTTGGCGCCAAGAATCATTGAAATATCTATATTCATCAAACCAAATCTTAGCCACATTGGATTTAAGGATTTGTTTTTACGAGCATCTGAATCTTGTTTCGATTTAATTAGAAATTAATTTAGAAAAAAATATGAAAAAGCAATATTAAAAGCCCTTCAATGTTTTTGGCGTTGAATAATATATTTTTTGCGAGTATTGTGACCAAAAATTAAGGAAAAATATTTCTGGTCAATTTTCGCAAGAATTTTAGTCGAATTTGTGTACTATCCATCACGGTTTTTGGCTAAAAACGTGTCTCGTGGCCCCTGCTCAGTTTTCCATGATTTTTGGCGCCAGGGCTCCTTGAAATATCTATATTTATCTAACCAATTCTTAACCACATTGGATTTAAGGATTTGTGTTTACGAGCATCAAAATCTTGTTTTGATTTTATTTGATTTTACGAGCATTCGAATCTTGTTTCGATTTAATTAGAAATTAATTCAAAAAAATATGAAAAAAAAATGTTTGAAACGTGAAAACCCTTCAATGTTTTTGGCGTTGAATAATATATTTTTTTTGTGAGAATTGTGGCCACAAATTAAGGAAAAATCTTCCTGGTCAATTTTCGCAAAAATTTTAGTCGAATTTGTGTATTATCTATTACGGTTTTTGGCTAAAAACGGGTCACGGAGTCCCGGCTCAGTTTTTCATGATTTTTGGCGCGAAGACTCCTTGAAATATCTATATTCATCAAAACATATGTTAGCCACATTGGATTTAAGGATTTATGTTTACGAGCTTCAGAATCTTGTTTCGATTTTGTTAGAAATTAATTCAAAAAAATTGGAAAAATGATATTAGAAGCGTGGAAAGACTTTCAATCTTTATTGCATTGAATTTTATATTTTTTATAGTATAGTGTCAAAAAATTGAGGAAAAACTTTTCGGGTCAGTTTTTGCAAAATTTTAGCTGCAATCGTGTACTAACCATCACAGTTTTTTGCTAAAAACGCGTTCCGGGTGCCGGCTCAATTTCGAATGATTTTTGGCTCCAAGACTCATTGAAATATATATATTCAACAAATCAAATCTTAGCCACATTGGATTTACGGATTTCTTTTTACGAGCATCTGAATCTTGTTTCGATTTAATTAGAAATTAATTTAGAAAAAAATATGAAAAAGCAATATTAAAAGCGTGAAAAGTCCATCAATGTTTTTGGCGTTGAATAATATATTTTTTGTGAGTATTGTGACCAAAAATTAAGGAAAAATATTTCTAGTCAATTTTCGCAAGAATTTTAGTCGAATTTGTGTACTATCCATCACGGTTTTAGGCTAAAAACGTGTCTCGTGGCCCCGGCTCAGTTTTCCATGATTTTTGGCGCCAGGACACCTTGAAATATCTATATTTACCTAACCAATTCTTAACCACATTGGATTTAAGGATTTGTGTTTACGAACATCGAAATCTTGTTTTGATTTTATTTGATTTTACGAGCATCCAAATCTTGTTTTGATTTAATTAGAAATTAATTCAAAAAAATATGAAAAAACAATGTTAGAAACGTGAAAACCCTTCAATGTTTTTGGCGTTGAATAATATATTTTTTTGTGAGAATTGTGGCCACAAATTAAGGAAAAATCTTCCTGGTCAATTTTCGCAAAAATTTTAGTCGAATTTGTGTATTATCCATTACGGTTTTTGGCTAAAAACGTGTCTCGGAGTCCCGGCTCAGTTTTTCATGATTTGTGGCGCCAAGACTCCTTGAAATATCTATATTCATCAAAACAAATCTTAGCCACATTGGATTTAAGGATTTATGTTTACGAGGTTCAGAATCTTGTTTCGATTTTGTTAGAAATTAATTTAAAAAAATTGGAAAAACGATATTAGAAGCGTGGAAAGACTTTCAATCTTTATTGCATTGAATTTTATATTTTTTATAGTATTGTGTCAAAAATTGAGGAAAAACTTTTCGGGTCAGTTTTTGCAAAATTTTAGCCGAAATCGTGTACTAACCATCACAGTTTTTTGCTAAAAACGCGTTCCGGGTGCCGGCTCAATTTCGAATGATTTTTGGCGCCAAGAATCATTGAAATATATATATTCAACAAATCAAATCTTAGCCTCATTGGATTTACGGATTTGTTTTTAAGAGCATCTGAATCTTGTTTCGATTTAATTAGAAATTAATTTAGAAAAAAATATGAAAAAGCAATATTAATAGCGTGAAAAGCCCATCAATGTTTTTGGCGTTGAATAATATATTTTTTGTGAGTATTGTGACCAAAAATTAAGGAAAAATATTTCTGGTCAATTTTCGCAAGAAGTTTAGTCGAATTTGTGTACTATCCCATCACGGTTTTTGGCTAAAAACGTGTCTCGTGGCCCCGGCTCAATTTTTCATGATTTTTGGCGCCAGGACTCCTTGGAATATCTATATTTATCTAACCAATTCTTAGCCACATTGGATTTAAGGATTTGTGTTTACGAACATCAAAATCTTGTTTTGATTTTATTTGATTTTACGTGCTTCCGAATCTTGTTTCGATTTAATTAGAAATTAATTCAAAAAAAATATGAAAAAACAATGTTAGAAACGTGAAAAGCCCTTCAATGTTTTTGGAGTTGAATAATAATTTTTTTGTGAGAATTGTGGCCACAAATTAAGGAAAAATCTTCCTGGTCAATTTTCATAAAAATTTTAGTCGAATTTGTGTATTATCTATTACGGTTTTTGGCTAAAAACATGTCACGGAGTCCCGGCTCAGTTTTTCATGATTTTTGGTGCCAAGACTCCTTGAAATATCTATATTCATCAAAACAAATCTTAGCCACATTGGATTTAAGGATTTATGTTTACGAGCTTCAGAATCTTGTTTCGATTTTGTTAGAAATTAATTCAAAAAAATTGGAAAAACGATATTAGAAGCGTGGAAAGACTTTCAATCTTTATTGCATTGAATTTTATATTTTTTCGAGTATTGTGTCAAAAAATTGAGGAAAAATTTTTCGGGTCAGTTTTTGAAAAATTTTAGCTGAAATCATGTACTAACCATCACAGTTTTTTGCTAAAAACGCGTTCCGGGTGCCGGCTCAATTTCGAATGATTTTTGGCGTCAAGACTCATTGAAATATATATATTCAACAAATCAAATCTTAGCCACATTGGATTTACGGATTTGTTTTTACGAGCATCTGAATCTTGTTTCGATTTAATTAGAAATTAATTTAGAAAAAAATATGAAAAGGCAATATTAGAAGCGTGAAAAGCCCTTCAATGTTTTTGGCGTTGAATAATATATTTTTTATTAGTAATTTTTCCAAAGATTAAGAAAAATCTTTCTGGTCAATTTTCACAAAATTTTAGTCGAATTCGTATACTATCCATCACGGTTTTTGTTTAAAAACGTGTTTCGGGGCCCCGGCTTAGTTTAACATGATTTTTGTATTGGGCAAAAGATATCAGGTTCAACAGAGTGGAGATGGAGATTCCCTTACAATCGTCAAAAAAGTCAGTGTCTGCTCTGTTGTGCATGTTCTAGGACAACAAATAGTGTAGCAAATGCCTTAGCTTCTTTAGGAGCTTCACTTGAAGAGTAGACTAAGTACTGGGAAGCATCCTTAATGTGCTTGAAAATGATTGTACCAATGCTTATTTCTAACGAAATTAATATGTTTTTCCCTCAAGTGAAACATAATGTGATGTTTGTACATTACTGTTTTATATTTGTGTCTTCTATCTACTCCAAAACAAAATTAGCTCTATTCATCTTATTCAAACAAAAAAAAAGGCGCAAATTTTTGATTCCCCAAAGGGAGAATATGCCAGCAATTAGGAAATACCTCCTCTTCATTAATGTTTTTGGCGTTGAATAATATATTTTTTTGTGAGAATTGTGGCCAAAAATTAAAGAAAAATCTTCCTGGTCAATTTTCGCTAAAATTTTAGTCGAATTTGTGTACTATCCATTACGGTTTTTTGCTAAAAACGTGTCTCGGAGTCCCGGCTCAGTTTTTCATGATTTTTGGCGCCAAGACTCCTTGAATATCTATATTCATCTAAACAAATCTTAGCCACATTGGATTTAAGGATTTATGTTTACGAGCATCAGAATCTTTTTTCGATTTTGTTAGAAATTAATTCAAAAAAATTGGAAAAACGATATTAGAAGTGTGGAAAGCCTTTCAATATTTTTGGCATTGAATTATATATTTTTTCGAGTATTGTGTCAAAAAATTGAGGAAAATTTTTCGGGTCAGTTTTTGCAAAATTTTAGCCGAAATCGTGTACTAACCATCACCGTTTTTTGCTAAAAACGCATTCCGGGCGCCGGCTCAGTTTGGCATGATTTTTGGCGACAAGACTCAATGAAATATCTTTATTCATCTAACCAAATCTTACCCACATTGGATTTAAGGATTTGTTTTTACGAGCATCTGGATCTTGTTTCGATTTAATTAGAAATTAATTCAAAGAAAATATGAAAAACAATATTAGAAGCGTGAAAAGCCCTTCAATATTTTTGGCGTTAAATTATATATTTTTTATTAGTAATTTTTCCAAGGATTAAGAAAAATCTTCTGGTCAATTTTCACAAAATTTTAGTCGAATTCGTGTACTATCCATCACGGTTTTGGCTAAAAACGTGTTTCGGGGCCCCGGCTCAGTTTAACATGATTTTTGGCGCCAAAACTCATTGAAATATCTATATTCATCAAACCAAATCTTAGCCACATTGGATTTAAGGATTTGTTTTTACGAGCATCTAAATCTTGTTTCGATTTTATTAGTAATTAATTCAAAAAAAATATGTAAAAACAATATTATAAGCGTTAAAAGCCCTTCAATGTTTTTGGAGTTGAATTACATATTTTTTATGAGTATTGTGGCCAAAAATTAAGGAAAAATCTTTCTGGTCAATTTTCGCAAAATTTTAGTCGAATTCGTGTACTATCCATCACGGTTTTTGGCTAAAAACGTGTTTCGAGGCCCCGGCTCAGTTTAACATGATTTTTGGCACCAAGACTCATTGATATATCTATATTCATCAAACCAAATCTTAACCACATTGGATTTAATGATTTGTTTTTACGAGCATCTGAATCTTATTTCGATTTTATTAAAAATTAATTCAAAAAGAAATATGAAAAAAAAAACAATATTAGAAGCGTGAAAAGCCCTTCAATGTTTTTGGCATTGAATTACATATTTTTTATTAGTATTGTGACAAAAAATTAAGGAAAAATCTTTTTGGTCAATTTTCGCAAAATTTTAGTCGAATTCGTGTACTATCAATCATGGTTTTTGGCTAAAAACGTGTCTCAGGGCCCCGACTCTTTTTTTCATGATTTTTGCCGCCAAGACTCCTTAAAATATCTATATTCATCTAAACAAATCTTAGCCACATTGGATTTAAGGATTTATGTTTACGAGCTTCAGAATCTTGTTTCGATTTTGTTAGAAATTAATTCAAAAAAATTAGAAAAACGATATTAGAAGCGTGGAAAGACTTTCAATCTTTTTGGCATTGAATTTTGATATTTTTTATAGTATTGTGTCAAAAAATAGAGGAAAAATTTTTCGAGTCAATTTTTGCAAAATTTTAGCCGAAATCGTGTACTAACCATCTTAGTTTTTTGCTAAAAACGCGTTCCGGGCGCCGGCTCAGTTTTAAATCATTTTTGGCGCCAAGACTCATTGAAATATATATATTCATCAAAACAAATATTAGCCACATTGGATTTAAGGATTTTTTTTACGAGCATCTGAATCTTGTTTCGATTTAATTAGAAATTATTTCATAACAAAAATATTAAAAAACAATATTAGAAGCGTGAAAAGCACTTCGATGTGTTTGGCGTTGAATAGTATATTTTTTGTGAGTATTGTGGCCAAAAATTAAGGAAAAATCTTTCTGGTCAATTTTCGCAAAAATTTTAGTCGAATTTGTGTACTATCCATCTCAGTTTTTGGCTAAAAACGTATCTCGTGGCCCCGGCTCAATTTTGCATGATTTTTTGCGCCAAGACTTCTTGAAATATCTATATTCATCTAACCAAATCTTAGCCACATTGGATTTAAGGATTTGTGTTTACGAGCATCAGAATCTTGTATTTATTTTATTAGAAATTAATTCAAAAAAATAGGAAAAACGATTTTAGAAGCGTGGAAGCCTTTCTAATTTCCTAAGCAGCTAAGAAAGTTTATTAAAGCATGCGCAAAAGGAAATGGAGAGCATATCATAAAATGACATAAACGAATAATGAATCAAAGAAAAAAATTATAAACGAATACATGGTAATTAATGGAGTTTGGGAGGATGGAGGAGGGAGAAGGGAGGCATCAATCAATTGAAAATACCGATTTAAAGAAGAAGAAGAAGAAAATAGAGATTGAAATTACCTTTTAAATTGAAATTGAAATTACCTTTTAAAACCTTAGAAACCGGAAATCAACCATTGGAGAAGCGGAGGCCTCGATCTTCTAGGTTTTGAATTTGGGAGCAGTGTATTCGAGGGGGGGAAGAGTTTTGTTAACGGGGGAGAAGGGAAGATGAGATTTGATAAATTCTAAATTTTAGATGGGATTTGAGAAAGAAAGAACGTGCAAGAGTTTTTTTTTTTTCTTCTTCAATTTCTGATATATATGAGGTAAAGCATGTATTAACTATTTTAAGTCATTTATTCATGTTTAATCTCATTATTTGTATAAATTTAACCCAATCGTTGAACATTGCTTCATCGAACTCCAAGGGTTTCACACTAATATTATTTTAATGATATTTTATTGCAGCAATTTTCCACAACAAGCTCTTGAGAATTTGATTCCAAAAGGATTACGTTTCTTTTGTGTTGTGTGATTACTATTAGATTTCCAATCCCATATCTCAAGGTAAGTAGTCATGAGAAATAGGATGGGTTGGAGCAAAAAGTAACACAAGCAAGCACATATAATATATCGATTTATTAGGATTTGGGTGTTGTTTGGGATTGAGTTGCATTCAACATATCATGACTCTGTTATTGCTTCTTTGAATAAATTTTGGCATTCTTAATTTGCCTTAATGATTGTTCTATGCTAACTCACTGAGATTGTCAATTGGCAAAGCATATTCTCTCAGCTTGGGGAGCAGCATGATGCAATTTTGCAAAAGTTAGACCAATCAACAACATCAGATTTACAAAAAGCATACAGAGGAGTAGGACATGATCTTGTAAGCCTTGTCTTTTTTTTATTTAGATGAATGCTACTGCCTTGAGAAAGATTCTGAAGAGGTTTGATAAGCACTATATCAATCTGCATAAGCTGTGGCGTTTGCAGAGAGAAGAACAAGGAAATTGCAGATATATGTTGCCAGGAGAGGATTGTTAAGGGATATGACAGAAGAGAAAGAAGGTGGCTGGTTTTGCTTATGGTGGTTGTTGAGAAGTTGAATAATGGAGGATTTGGCTAAAAGGAGACAAGAAAGGGTGAAAGGAAGAGCAAAAATGGAGGAAGAAATGGTTTGGGAAATCTTGAAACATAAAACTGTGAAGAATTCAGAGGAAGAAGGGAACCCTGCAGCCTGGAAAAGAAGCCTGAGACGATTGTGGATTGTTGGCAACAGAGGAGAATAAGGAACAAAGAGTTGGGAAACAAGAACTGAAGCTGCATAAGGGAAACTACTCCTACTTCAATTCTGACTTTAAAACTCAAACAACAAACATAATTATATGCAAATTAACTCAAAATAAACCAAAATAATTCAATGTCTCCATTGATTAAGCACTTCAAAATTCAAACATATAAAAGAGAAATAAAAACTTTCAACTTATGATCAGTTCACTAGAATCCCTATTGAATCAAGAGGACATTAAATTCAAGTACTGCAAAAACAAACTAAAACTAATAAAAAAATGCAGGACCGCAAAGTGGGAATCTGCTTAACTAATTTTCTGATCATAACAAGCGATCAACTTTTGTTGGCAACTTCCTGAAGAAAATTGAGGGCACGGAAGGGACGTCTTTGCGCCACATCCAATCACATCTCATCACATACAGCCACACGCAAGCAGCTATAATTTTCCAATTCCAAGGATGATTAAAATAGGATATCCAATGAAGACACAAGGCAGCTACCAAACAAGCAAAAAGAAAGATTTTAGGAGCTCTTGGATCCTCCCCACTCCACAACGAATTAATCCTCTCGCCATGGCAGGCTAAGTCACCAATCATATGCATGATTTTGGCCGCAAAGCTTCTCAATCGATCGTATCTCATTCTCAGCACGTCGCCTTGTTTTGAAGATGGGAAAGAATCGAACTCTTCGTCCAAATCATCGGCATTTACCGATTCAGCAAGCGAGAGTTTGACATTCATGAATGGAGGGTCTTTGGGCAGCTTCCGAAATCGTCCAAATAAAACAAAAGCGCAGGACAAAGGCAGAAAAGGCAATCCATAAAGCAATATTTCTGTTGGACAAAACACCACTATGACCCCAGCAACGAGAACGCTTAAGGATAAGATCCAATTTCTCCACTTACGCAAATCATTAAACACTTTCCATGCATTGACGAATACACCAAATACAGCCTTCAATCTTTCAAAATTAGCCTTAGCTCTTCTCATACTCCACATTTGAGCATCTGCATCCAACATGCATTCCACAACCTCTTTCCTTAATGGTGGTTCGGTTCGAGTCAGCCTCATCGATAAAATCTCAACAGTTTGTTGCCTTAAACTGTCAAGCTGATAAACAGACAATGGGAAGATAATGTGCATTTTGGGAATCAAAGGTCGAAAGTAAGACTTACATAAAGCTTGATAAGATGGGCATGTAAATCTGATCGACAGTTGAAGTTCTCCCATTTTCTTAATTCCAGTTGGTTGCATGGCTATAATTGGATATGAATATGTGTAAACCTTATTGATCCTAAGAGTAGACAATCGAATCCTTAATTTCCCAATCTTCGGATCTTTCGGACCAACAAGCATTCCTTCACCATGAAGATGACAGTTATCAAAAATCCCAATAGTAAGAACCGAATATGGTTCATAAATGTCCCAAACATATTGCTCGTTCCATTTAGGAGCAAAAGTGTCAACAGCTGTTCTTGTTCTTATCCATTTTGGTCCATATTTTGCAACACAATAAGCATCAGTGGTTTCACGTCCGTTTCTTGACTTCATCGGAATCAAACCAGTAGCACCCAAAATACCCAATTCCAACAACCCAATCGTTCCCGGCCACAATACCTTATATGATGGTCGGAAATCGCTGCTGACATGAACTGGTTCATCAAAAACATGATAGCCACCATCTAAAGACACTTTCATGCTAAGTTTAGTTGCAAATTTTGCATCTTTTGCCTGTCCTGATGATTCCTCTGTTACAACTTGTTTAAGATCATACCATTTGGCACCCACTGCCTCAGGTAAATTCCTTTTGGAAACTTTGGAGACAGGAATCTCACACTTTCCAAGATTGACTTCAGTTTTGTCTTCCAGTTTTTCCACCACTGTCAAAATCAATGATTCATCAAACGGCTCTGCTGCAACAAACATCAAATCTTCACCCCATTTTGGGTTCAAACTCTTGTTCGATGAAACCCTTGTCTTCAAACTGACAAACCCAAGATTTGCCTTGACATAAACTTCCGGTGTCTTGCTTTTCGACACTAAATCCTGTCCTTCAACGATGCTGACTCGAAGATACCAAAGTTTAGGTTGAATATAAACCTTGGACCGAGTGTTCACAATGCTGTCGCCATTGACAAGCGTTAAATCTGAATTCCAAGCATTGGGAAACACTTCATCAGCTTGTGTTCCGAACCAGATAGCCAACATCAGTTCCCCCATGCCCAAATAAATCCCGTTCTTATCATCCAATTTATACCATTGCGGCGCTAGAGGACTGTCCGGAGGGACACGTGTCGGAATATCAGACATGTTAAAGCAAATTTTGCCAATAATCTCATCATTAGGCAAAGCTCTTTCTCTCACGACAATGTCCATAGTTGATGTCTGAATTCGTTCTTTTCTGAAAGCAAACACTTCGTTCCAATCTGGTTTGTTCTCCAAAAAGCTTGTTCTTCCCTTGTAATTCCCAACCTTAATCTCAACAAATGGGTCACAAATGCCAAGAGCAGCGTTCCATGGCAACTCTTTGACTTTGACCACTCTGACAAATAAATAGTAGGTCTCTTCGACAAGGTCCCGCGACGATGTCAGCCTGTCAGGGCCAGTTCCAGTCACTCTCCCTTTGCCAATGTTTGGTTTTATCTCCTTCAGAGCAAAGTTTTGCGCCATTGCTCTCAAACTGCAGAAATTTGGCTGTCAAAAAAACAAGAACTTAACGTTTAGCATAGAGAATTGGTTATGGTGTTAGCAAACTCCAGTCGAATTTGCCTCCCGTGTCTTTCAACCAAAGTTTGGGTTCCAAACACAAGTGACAAGACAACTTAACAAAACCCTCTCGGGATCAAAGCAAATACTGAATATAGAGATCATTAAACACAATTTCATAAACCACCCTAGCTGCTTCTTCATTCAGAATAGAAACGATTCAAATCACAGATCAAAAACCAAAAGAATCACTACACCACCCAGACTCTTGAATAGTTCTAAGCAATTTGTTATTAACATCACCCAGACTCTTGAATCAAAAGAAAATCAACATCTAACCAACAAACTAAAGATCATACAGCTCGCCTTTTTTACTCTAATAGAGAGTAAACTTTTTCTTTTGCAATTCAAGAAGATTTAATTATGAATATAACACACAAATAACAAAACATACAAATTATTATACAATCAGAAGTAAAGAGTGAATTCCTTACCTCAAGAAAGAAAAGAAAAACAAGGTTGAAGAAGGCAAAACTTGCTACAATGGAGGCTGTCGTAGGGTTCTTGATAATTTATAGGACATAACCCTCACACTTATGGAAAGTTTTCATATAATTAATTTTTAATAAAATTAAGAAAAATATATTAATATAAATGCAACTTAGTAAAATTAAATCCTTTAACAGATGGCTTTTCTTCCTTAAACTGCTCTGCTTGGCGCTCTACCTCTGTCACCTTCTTGAGGCAAAGGTGAACCCTTTCTCCAGGCCATAGCTCTCTCAACTTCAGTAATTCCATGACCATAAGACCTTCCAGCTACAGAACATTTGATGAATTCCATGGAGTTGCAAGTCAAAGTTCCTGTTTTATTATAGTATCAACCTGTCCAAGTTGTTCACAGATTTGAGGTTCGAGCACGTGCTGGCTTGTCTGCTTCCTCGTAGTACATATGCAGATCTTGGTTGATGAAAATACTCTGGAGAACTTTGACAATTTCAATGGATACATATAAGGAAATAGGAATCAAATATGAATACAGCATGAGGGCTGTCAAAAATTGCAAAATTGCTGCAAATGCTGCTTGACTCAAAGCCATAAGGGTCATTACAATACACTACCCTTGAGAATCCAGGCCCTCCAATCAAAGAGTGCTCCCCTTTGAAAGAAGCCTTCCCACATGAGAAGGCATGTATTCTCATGCCTAGAACTGTACATATGCCACATACCTATATCTAATAATTTCATAATATTCATCCATGATTCAACTTTGGTGGATATCACTCATATGATATTGGTTTTTAAACTGAATAATTGAGAATTAGTAGAATTATATATATAACCAATATATCAATTAATTTTGGATAATCAACTTTAGAAAATTGTAAAAAGTCATTTGGCTTGTTAATTGTTGATAGTGAGTGTCCTTAAGTTCAATTAAAATTAAGGTTCAGACCTCTACAATTTCATGTATTTGAAAATAGAAGAATTTTATTAGGATTAATTAAGGTAATTATGTTACCATAATCTTCCCATTTCTCTTTTACACTTTTCTTCTGGAGGGGAGTTGCCAAAAGCAAACATCGAAATGTCAAAATGTCCTTAAGAATAAGCCGGCACTTAATCATAATTAAGTAATGTTATTCCACCTAATCTCCACAAATAATCCAACACTTGAAACATATTTAAATCAAAACTGATCAATTAAACATCAATTAAAATTGCAATTTTTTTTTTGGCAGAAATTGCAAACTTTTATAAATGCATAACACTCTTCACTTAGTAGTTTCTAGCATATAGAAATTGTTAAGCAGGCTGTTAAGAAACATTTACTCCAATTTGACTAGAGAAACATACCAAAGAAGAGGATCAAGTAGAGAAAAGAGACAAACGTTTAAGAGTACATAATCATTATATAGTCAAAATTTATTAAACTAGAAATGCTGGTATTGTTAGCAAATGTCATACAGCCGAGTTGATATTACAAAAGATACAAGTTTGCAAGTGTCTGCTTATATATATCCTCTCTAATAACTGGCATACATTAAAATTATACTTGCTGGAGGATAAAACCGTCCCTATCTGGTAAATATTGAGATCTACTGATAGTAGGGCATATATCGCATTGGCCTCCTGAATCTAGGAACTTTCCTGCAGTGCGTTTGTAAAGGGTAGAAAATATGGTAAGAAAAAGGAGATGATGCAATCTGTGAAACAAATAAGAGCAGATGCACCAAGAATTAGAAACATACCCAAATCCGTAAGGAGAGTAGAAATAAGGAGGCACGTAGGGCCTCCTGGACCGATAGCCCATATAAGGATTGAAACGCCTTGGCCGGAACTGCTTCATCCCAGGAACATTGGTCCTTTTAGGTAAAACCTGAATATCACATGGAATACCCACATTTAGAAGAAAATTGGTACTGAGGCGACCACAAAGCCATAGGTATTATCAGGATCACCAGGTTTCATCCTCTTTAGTAAGAGCAAGTTACTTCATACTTATTTTGGAAGGAAAATGTGTTACCTTCAACTGGCGGCCATGTAATTCAGATTCATTCAGCAGGAGGGCCTCTTGAACAGCTTCTGCTTCCAGGAACTCCACATAACCAAAACCTTTTGGTTGGCCAAACTTGTCGGTGAGAATTGTCACCCTGTTTACTGTGCCACAAGATTGGAAATGCTGCTGTACTTCTTCAGGCGTACATGCATAATCAACCTGGAAAATAAAAATTGACCAGAATTTTCAAAGAGAATGTGAGTCAGTAACAAATGAGAGCTAGGACTCCATGCTTGATTATCATGATGTTGTCTCCTTAAACACAATATTATTGACCTTTACTAACTCTGGGATCGAGTCAGGTCATATGGAGGTATGCTAATTTAGCTTGCTATATGGCTATCAAATCTTCTGGCTCTCAAAATTCTCTCTTTTTCAGCAATGCCACCACTGAAATCCTACTAACTCAAACTCATTGAGCACTCTCCATAAATTATTATATATCAACAGATGCTTTTAGTGAATTAGAGCTATTTAACATGTCTAATGAGCCTCAACAAAGCACCAAAACAGGCACACCCCAAACTGCAGTTTGACAAAAGAATTTCCTATGAATTATGTGGGAAGCAACAGTAACTCAATACATTCCCAACTTGTATGTATCATATGCATTACTACCAAAGATGCTAATTGTTTATTTGCTAATACTTGTATTTATTAACAATGCCAAGTGATATTAAGGCAGTAAAAACATGAAGACACCTGAACAACATTTCCAAAAGGTTCATGTAGAAGCTCAATGAGATACCAAGAAAGAAAGTAACTTTTCGATGAAGAAAGGAGTTGTTTGTACGCTTAATATGCACTCTCAAAAAATGGGTGGTTCAAGTTAAACAAGTCTTCTGAAACATGCTACTAAAGTTGTTGAATCAAAACCTTAGATGTGGAACCACAAAATGTGCAAGGAAGGAAAAATTACAGTAGAAAACCCGCAGATTAACAAACATTAAAGATATCTATCGGGAAAAGGTTTTCTTCTTTCAAACTCTCAAATAAATTTTGGAATGACAAGGTTGTGATCCTTTCAGCTGAAGCAAGAATTGTAAGAGTCTAATCGTATAGGAAATCCACAAAGAGAATTTATGCAGCCAGTTCTTCAAAGAAAGGAAATGTTGCAAAATGTATTTTCTCAAATGAAAAAAGAATAATCACAGAAAACAACTTGAAGAGCAAACTAATAAAAGAACTCACAGAAAATTTTGCTTCCACAAATAACAGGCAAACAAGAAATTAAGCCTACACAGGATGCGAACAAATGCCTCTCACCACATCAGCCAAAAAGACCACAAATCTGTGAGGCTCCATTGACTACCACCACCAGCAACGAGGTTCTTGAACTTAGATTGCCTATCTTGACTTGCCTTTTCCTCTTGAAAGCAGCTATTAACATCCATTGCAAGTAGAAGTTGAAGCATGTTAAGTCACATGCTACTTCCATCCATCCCCTCCAAACAAGCACAGAGACACCTTTCCGGGACAGGTATCTAATGCTTTTCTTCTCCCTCATTTTTCATATATGCATTTTCCTCATGAACCAAATAAGCTAATTGATATTTCATTCATACTGATATTTTTCTCATCTACTTTTTCTTTTCTTTTTTTCTTTTTTTTTCTTTTACTTCTTTTTTTGTCTGCTTTTTTTTCCCATTCAACATGTTCTTCTATTACTTTTTTTTCCTCCATGAAATATTTGAATTTCCCCCCTCAAATTATCACCTTTTTTTCCTCGTGTTTCCATTTTGAGATTTAGTATACAAATCATTTTCACTTTCTTTAAGTACAAGGCTGTTTAAAATAAAGTAGCATTTGGCCCACCCTCAAAAACAATGTAACTATTCCAGCGATAACATACAGGGAACTTGAGGAAAATTAACAACCCTGCGATCATAGTAAGACATAAAGGTCAAACCATGATTCTATAGCTTGAAAGTACCCAAACCCAATCCAAAGTCAGTAAGAATTGAAGCCATTTAGTTAATCTATAAAAGACGAAAAAGAATTAAATGCAGATGTTATGAATAAGCATAACTATAAATGAAATAAGAATTTAGTAATAAGCCCTAATATGCATAGTTGAAGCGAGAATTTGTAGTGAGAATGCAGTAACATGTGGAATATGCATATGCTATTTGGAAAAAGTAAATTTGTAAAAAAAACAAATATAAAAGGACATTGTTTTCTCACATTGCCAACAAAAACTGATCGTGAATCTGCTTCCTCTCGGCTTGCCTGATTAGCTGCTGCACTAGCAGGATCTGTGTCAAAGGGGAAATGTTAGTTTTAGCTTAAGATCAGATCAAAATTCAAAAGGATCTAATTTTATAAAATCTTGACATAGATCAGCCCTTTCACTGTCCTCCACACATAGATAAAATTGCAAACAGAGTTTCTTTATCCAAATTGTGATTTCTAGTATGAATTCGCCACTAAAACCGATAAGTGTTAAGTAATACAGTAGAATCTGAATGAGAAGAAAAAAAAAAAAAAAAAAAAAAAAAAAAAAAAAAAAAAAAAAAAAAAAAGAACTACTCCATTTACATTTTCACTTCACAAAGCAATTTTGAAGTTTCAGCGTCAATAGATACATCCAGTTCAACAAAAACAATAAAAATCCACAGAATCAAAACCTAAAACCCTTAAATCATAGCTGTAGAATGAAAATAAAATCATATAAAGATACAAAAAGAGAGACTAAAAACGAAAAAAGAAAAAACCTTGAACAGCACCCATTTCCTTCTCAACCTTGGCCTGCATTTCCCGGAGAGCCGCCGCTTCATCTTCCATTTCCTTCAGCCGTTTCTTCATCTCATCCAATTCCTAACGCAATAAAAGAAAATATTAATACCAACTTACACGGACAGGCTTCAGCTAGGGTTTTAAATCTTTATTCTCAATTATTTACCTGGACGGCGTCGTCATCGGCGGCGGACATGTCGACATCGGCGTTGTGAGGTTCCAAATCACCTTCAATCTCTCCTTCGTCGGGGATTTCACCTCCGTACACCTCATGCTCCTCTTCCTCCATTTTCCTCCCTTCTCTGTTTGTTTTCGATTCTTCTAGAAAGTTTCTGCCAACTCTGTTTCTTTCTGTAGTGGATAAATATATATACATGGATCCAAGCATCAATGTTGGCCCGACCCGAGGCCCAGTGTTATGCAAGTCCAAGAAGCTAAGCCTCCTTGAGAGTTGAGACCTACTATAACGTCGTCGTTTGAGGCCTACTTCAATTTTGTCAACTTTATATTAACTCAAAATAAACAAAAAAAATTCAATCAATGTCTCTATTAATTAGTAAATTTATTTTGAGAAAGCATGAATGTTTGTTATTATAATTATTTAAATATATAAATAAACGGATTGAAGTCTAATTGTAAATTCAAATCAAGAACTAAAAAACGGAATTCACAATTCACAATGTAGGTATATAATCCAAGAGTTTTGTTATATAGTCCGAAAAATTGATCCGAAATTTGGTCCCCCATGATGTGTTCTTACACGGTTGGTCCAGTAGATTGGTTCCACCATTACTAGCCATGACACGTCATAGAGACAAAATTCGAGTCAATTTTTCATGTTGTGTGGAATTTTCCTTAATCCAATTCACAATGTTTGGTGATTGCTTCCAAAGACCAAATCCACCATGGAGAATTCACAATGTAAGTACAAAATGTGGTATAGATATACTTTATTCCACCTCATTGCACACTCTAGGATAGTAATTATCTATTTAACCCACAAATGATTGGTTGAAGTCGATCCCTATAAGCACAACCTTACCCTTATTGAAAAGATTAAGTTCTATTCTATGTAAAAAATACAAAAAGCATATACTACATCATAGTATTTAATATTGTGGAGCTATATCAATGGATGGATTATATTCTGATATCATGACATGACTGCTTCGGATTTCGGAGGAGGCTCGGCCATATAAGCTTTAATCAAAGGCTTAACCTTTTCAACGGTCTTAATGATCCCCCAAAACATGAGACGATATATAACTACCATGCCAAACAAAATGGCAATGTCAACCCATTTAGAGTATCCCATTTCCACTTGCCAATAAGTTCTCAAGATTTCATCACCAGTTATAGTAGGAGGCCCCCCTGCTTGGTTGTTGGGAAAAGTTAATCCTTGGAATTCATTCTTGTAAAATCCTTGATTTGCATACTTGTGGAATGCAATGTAGTACATGGGGTACCTCCAAAACGGCTTAGGAAGATCGTCCGGTAACCGGAAAAAGCCTCCGTTTAACATCATCACGCCTTGGATACCGGCTCCCGTTATGATTCCCATGAGAAAATCTGGAACTATACTTGCAACAGTCATCATTAAGCTCTCAACTAGCATCATGCAGGTGAAAAGCAATATGACGAAGTAAGCAAAATGTTCAATACTCTTTTGAAGTCCAACTAAGTAGTAAGCTAGAGCTCCAGGGACTAAAGAGATTATGAACAAATAGGGGATCGATGAAAATGTGTTCCCAATGACAAATGCCCCAACCCCATAGTGTCCATTCAATCTTTCCCGTCCAAATATCTGAATTTTGATGATCAAGAAAAATGTCAAGGCAAAATCATGATTAATTACTAATGGAAAAAACAGAACTAGTTTTATATATATATATACCTTCATGTCCTCAACAAAAGAAGGGAATCCACCTATTGCCATGAATGTCAAGAATGCTGCAACAAACATTAACATGGAGCCTCTAGCTTGAATTGAGCCATAGGTTAGACCAATATCATAAAAGATAGTCCCAACACATAAACATAATGCAATGTAAATTGCAAGGCGAAGCCAATAATAGCCCAAATCGCGGTACATATTCACGAATGATCTCTTTGTAAGAACAATGCTTTGGGTAATGAAGCTTGCTTGGCTTCCCTTCTTCTCCAGAGGTCCTCCTTTCTGCCAAAACAAACAAATATTCTTACAAGTTAGAATTAGGTTTGTTTGGTTAACTAGAACCTTAAAATCCAAAGTTTAAACAAGTCATGCCTGTTGGGATATCTTGAGCACATGTTGCTCAACTTGCTTGCATATGTCTGATGACTTGTATGACTTAACGAGAGTTTCGATTGCTTTCTCAACATTAATGCTACCTTGTCCTTGTTCTATGTCCTACTCAACATCAACAAAACAATTAATCTTGTTAATCCCTAACTTAATTGCTTTGGCTGCAAGATAAAGTAGAAACAGATATATACTTACTTCATCAAAGTCTTTGTTGATAGTTCTAAGATAGTGATCTGATGGGTTCCTCAATGATGGACATGGAAAGCCATTTGTGGCAAAAAACTATATGGAAACAAGATTAATTTGGAAATGTCATCAATTAATGTAAGATTTTTCCCAATCCAAATATCCAAAAGATTGATTGGGATTCAAGTTACCTGCTCTGCCATTGAAACAGGACCAAAGTAGACAGTTTTGCCAGAGGAAAGAAGGCAAAGATTATGGAAAAGCTCAAAAACTTCACTGCTAGGCTGATGAATCGATGCAATCACAGTCCTTCCATCGCGGCGAGCAAGTTTAACAATGCGGCTCATGACATGGAAAGAAGCTGCACTGTCAAGTCCACTAGTAGGCTCATCAAGAAACAGAAGCTTTGGTCTTGTTAAGATCTCAATGCAAATGCTAACTCTCCGCTTCTGTCCGCCGCTTAGTCCTTTACTGCTCCACCCTCCAATTCTTGTATCCATTGAACTCTGCAATCCCATTTCTCTGATTGTCATTTCAGCTCTTTCCTTTTTCTCAGATTTGGACATGGAGTCTGGCAATTGAAGCTGTGCTGAGTAGTAAACAGCTTCCTTTACTGTTAATGTTGTCATTAGGGTATCATCTTGAGTTACATAAGCCTAAATCAACAACAAACAAAAAGGGCATTGGTTAATTAATTATTTAATTAGAAGATTTTCACTAACTTGTTTAAATGCTAATTTTCTTACCGAAGTTCCAAAAGCAAGCTTTTCCTTTCGACCGTTAATTAAGATCTTCCCAGTTTGTTGTGTATTTGAACTTAGTCTTCCTGCAATGAATTATGTACTTACATCAGTTCTCTTCTATGACTAATTTTATTTGAGTCAGATCTTATTATAAAAATCATTAAATACTATGAAGCTGAAACTTTTAGACCAAGTCAAATGAAACTAATT
The DNA here is from genome assembly GCA_001974825.2 of Corchorus olitorius. NCBI lineage: Eukaryota > Viridiplantae > Streptophyta > Magnoliopsida > Malvales > Malvaceae > Corchorus > Corchorus olitorius. Next base: position 52,790 of record AWUE01019526.1, read on the forward strand.
AAATGTTCCTTATTTTGTCTGGTATGATTGGCTGTAAGCAATAAATTTAGGTAAATTATATAATACACCGGCGGTGGAATTTAGCAGACTACACAAGCGGATCCTAAAGGGTGACATGTGTCTTTTAAAGACTAGATTGAAATATTTAAAACTTAATTAATTAAAAAAATGGACATGTGTCAACTCCATGCACAACCCGCTTGTGAAGTCCAAAATTTACACCGCCAGTGTATCAAATAATTACCCATAAATTTATACCTATTTTTTTTGGCCAGAATTGTATGGCTAGTTCAGAAGAAATAAAAATAGTACGATTTTGATTAATCACCAAGATATTTCAAATTAACCATGATTGAAACAAGTCAGTGTAACAATCATAAAGGCATTTAGACAACATGCATATGGAGCCAAATGTGGGAAATAAATTCAATTGTATTTTTCTTATAATTGATTTGACTATGGTGGCTGACGAGAGTTATCAAATTAAGAATCCACATTGGCCATGAAAAGTATGTTTTTGTTTGAACTATAATTGAACTTTATCAACTAAATACAGCGAATGATATTTTCTAATTAATTACTTGATTCCAAGTTGCCAACATGCAAAGTTAAATGAAACTAATTAAATGTTCCTTATTTTGTCTAATAAGGAATAAATTTATGCCTACTTGAGAAATCAAACACGATTAATAATTTGATTAATCACCAAGATATTTCAAAAACAATACGTAACTAAACAAGTCAGGTGTAATGATGAAGTTATATAATGGAGCCAAATGTGGAAAAAAATTCAATTGTGGCGAGAGAACCATCAAATTAAGAATTCACATTGGCCATGAAAAGTTATGTTTTTGTTTGAACTACTTGGACTTCATCAACTAAATACAACGAATGATTTCTAATTACTGAATTTCAAGTTGCCAACATGCCTAGTTAGGAGCAGAGCAACTGGAAAAAGGAAACTTCTTCAATGCATTGTATATCTCAAAAAGTCAAAAGCCGACTACTTTTTTTAGAATTTTACTTCAACTTTAATTTTAAAAAAAAACTCTTTTAATTGAAACTTGAGTCTCTAAATGGATGCAACATCATTTTTTTTATCTCAAAAAGGAATAATTATGGGATTAATGAAATAATGACCAAGACTTTCACACTATAGATATTTAAATTTGAAATTTTCAGTCCTAAATTATCAAAATCCGGACAATTTCCTCTCTGACATGGCATATGGGGAAATTATCTTGATTTTGATAGCTTAGGGAGTGAAAATTTCAAATTATAAATTCAAGGCAAAAATCTTTCCAATTTTGACAGTTTAAAGACTGGAAGTTTTAAATTAAAAGTTTAGAGCTAAAATGTCTCTTTTGTAAAAGTTTAGGGGGGTAATGAGCATTATACCAATAATTATGACACTAAAAATCTTTTGCTTAGTAGTATCTTCTTTATTCAAAAGCTGTGTGAAAAGTTAAAATCTTGTTTACAATTCATATCATATGAACATTCTCAAAGAAAGCATTTTTAACAATATTGGAAATTGAAACAAAAGCAAATATATGGAGTAAATAATAGATATAATACCTGCCAATGAATCAAGCAGAGTGGACTTGCCAGAACCCGAAGGTCCCATGATGGCTAGAACCTCGCCAGGCTCAGCATAGCCGGTCGAGCCCTGTAAGATGGACCTGGCTCCACGTTTCCCACCAGAAACAGTCACCGAAAGATCAGCCCACGTCAAGAATATGCCATCAGATTTTGGTTTGCAAATATCAACTTCAGGACCAACTTTTCCCATCTCAATCCTGGAAGACTGATTAACACGGCCAGCTTGTTGAGGTTGAGGAGGTGGGTTAAAGCCAGTGCTAAATGGGAAATTGTGGTTATGATCTTCTTCATGAAAATCTGTGGTTTGAACCTCTCCCAAGTCATCTTCATGGGCAGCTGCTGCAGGTTCAGGCTGATCTCTTCGAGGGCTTGGCCTCCATCTTGGGACATTAATGTTAACTGGGGAATCCATGCTTGGATTTAATTTGGACGGACAAACGAGAGCCAAATCAAAAGTTATACTATGGCGGAGCCAAGTAGGCTTTTTGTTATTGTTATTATGGTTATATCACATGTATATGTATTCATTCAATGAATACTGCTGTACTGCATTTATAGACTTGGCCACCTTAATTATAGCTTCAAAACAAAAATAATAATAATAATAATAAATTCTAGGTAAACATTCGTCGGCTGAAATCTCAAATTAGGGCATGATCTTTTGAAAAAATCTCAATTAAAGGCTCTAACTTTAGAGAAGGTCAAATTAAGACATTGTCTTTTCGAGTAAGGTCAATTACATCTGATTTGTTAGACTTAAGGTATGTGTCAAACACGCATAATCAGAAATGATAATTCTTCTTGCCCCTCCATTTTGTCACACACAATTCTCCCTTCTGATGTGTCCATCACACGTTAGGCCACGGGTCTTCTCTCTTCCTTTCTTTTTTTTTCTATTTTTATTCTTTTTATTAAGTTTAGCTTTAATTTCACTAAGTTTAGTCCCAAATTAATTTATTTTATTTTAAGGGTACAAAATTAATAATTTATTATTATAGGGTTTTAGAAATAAAATACAAAACTAATTTCACTAAGTTTAGCCCCAAATTAAAATTTTATTTTTATTTTAAGGGTAAATTCCATAATTAATAATATTGTTATAGGGTTTTAGAAATAAAATATATAACTAATTCACTAAGTTTAGCCCAAATTAAAATTAATATTTTATTTTAAGGGTTAGAAAAATTAAAATTTATAAATGATGTATTAGAACCAATAAAATGATAACATGTGGCCTGAAATATGATAGACACATTATGAGGGAAAATTGTGTATGACAAAATGGAGGGGCGTATAGCAAAGTTCAGACATGAAAAAATGAAATGATGATACATGTCAACTTTTCTGATGCCATGTCAGCGTGCCATTATGCCAAGTCATGAACACGCCATTTAAATTAATGACACGTGTGAGTTGTGACTGGCAACCCACATTTTAAAACTATTTAGCTTTACTCAAAGTCAAAAGGGTCGGGAAACCTTATTCGAACTTCTTCAAAGTTTGTGACCTTTACATGAGAATTTTCTAAAAGATCGGACCCCAATTTGAGATTTCAGCCACATTTGTATATAGCTTTGAAAATGGGATGTGGCATGTGGGTTGTGGGATTTCTTTATACGAAAAGAATGTGGGCTGGGCTTCTTTGTAACTTTTTTCCTTTTTCGTTAAGAAAGATTAATTCATTCATTCCAAAGTCCAAACTAAGGAAAAGGTTATTCCTATTCTATCAGCCAAAATTTCAACAGAAATGCAATCCGGGGGATCACAAAGAGTTTTCCTGGTAATTAATATACCCTAACTTAGTAAAGCTTATTGGTGAAATTATTGCCTTCATTATTAAGGGACTTGCAATCATTTAAAATAACAATAAGCTACGGTCAAGCGAGACGAATTATAAGATCAACTGCCATTTGTTTTTCTCTACTTTACATGTTCATTTAAACATGGTTCCAGTCATTAAATTTGTGCCAACTTAAAATATAATTCCTAAAATCAAATTTAGTGTAACGTTTCAAAAGTATGATGGTAAATTCTAAAAGTATAAAAATTTGATGTGAAATGTTTAAAAAGATTGGAATACTAGTACATATATATGAAGAAAATCAGCCACAATTTTCAGATATGTTGCTTTGTGACATTAAATTCAATGGACATGAACATATGTCCAACAAGAACAATTTTCGGGCTACGCCGCGACCTATTATCATTAACTTCTTTGGGGCCTAAGCAAGACTATGGGCTTTGACCCAACAAGAAGTACACTACTGCATGTTCTTATGATCAAAATACTTTGAGTCAAAATGTCAGACAAAATGGCCTATTAGCTCAGTTGGTTAGAGCGTCGTGCTAATAACGCGAAGGTCGCAGGTTCGAAACCTGCATGGGCCATTTTGTGCATTCATTTTTGTATCTTTTCTTTCTGTTTCGTTTCTTCTTTCTTTCTGAATTCTGAAAACGTCGAAAAGTCAGAAGTGATGGCCGGTTGTCGGTTGACGGTTGTTCAAAACTCAAAAGGAAAGCTGGCACAAAGATAGAGGTCTGTTTTTTTTTTTTCTTTTTTTTTGCTTCTTGAAAAAAAAAAAAAAATTGAATTGCATAAGCCAATGAGATATATGAATAATTAAATGAACAAGGAGACAACTCAGGCCGAAACATACGCACACTCCCCACGCCACTGACACCGCATCCCACATTCATTCTATTTATTTTCCTTTATTTTATTCACTTATTACATTTACATTTTTCACCTAAATTTATCTTCCATCTCCTACACCTCCAACCCACCTTCTACCTATACCCCTTACCAATCTCTTCATGCCACATCATCATCCCTCCCTTTTATTTGATCATCATATCATGTCTTTTTCTTTCTTTTTTGGTTACAACTTACAACCTCATGTCTTTTTGTATTACTAACATGAAAGATATTTTCAAGATTTCTATAGATCTTAATTAATTGTGATTAGGATGATGATTTTGGTGCATTGGACTAATTTTGACTCTAAAAATTCTCATTTTACTCTCATAAAAGTTTAAACTCAACTTATATACTATAACTTAAATAGGTAAATAATTGAATTTTTCAATTAAGTAGGTTTTTGCTACCCATTCTCAGAGGATGGGGTGTCCAACTAGGCTAATGTATGCAAGAATATAGTAATAATCAAGTTTAAGTGTATTATGACTACCCATCTGTAGAGGATAGGGTGTCCTCTCAAACGTAAATAATTGAATTTTTAAATCTTCCTCGACTCAAGAATGTAATGAGTCTCATTATTCGTCATTAAGATGAATTGGTCATTGTATTTGTAGATGAGAGTGAGACATGTGCATATATGAAAAAGGTATAAAAATCCACATATATAAACATATATTTCTCTTTTGGATTAATTTTTTTTATTAGTATACAAAATTATTTAGTAAATGCTAAAAAGTAGTTACTCACCTAACTCCAATCACTTCATGCTCCATGTTTTTTTTTTGAAAAACTTCATGCTCCATGTTATTAAGGAATAATAACACTACATCTACATGAAATTAACAACATATCAAAGTTTATTTATTAGATATTAATTTTGATTACATTTATCTTTTTCATATTTGATCTAATAAGATTTAAGAGGCCAAAATAAAATGTTAGATTTTGAAACTCATAAGTCATAAAAATGTTAACTTTGAATTAAAGATAAAATTGATAGCCATAATATAAATATACTAATCAATCTTAAAAAGAAACAAGACAAATACTTACAACATTAGTAATGATTGGTTGATTCAGATGATTCAACACTTACTTTCATTAAATAACATCTCGAATTCAAGTTTTATATGGCTTTAAATAAAAGTTAAAGGGTGTATATTCATTCATGCTATTAAAAGGATACAAATGTCAACTTTTGGTTGGATTACCATTCCCTTGCCACTAAGCCTACATCCACTCAATCCCTCCTTTCCATTCATAATTACAACAAATTTTCTTTATTTTCTTCCCTTCAATGATTAATTATTAACAACACCTTCTTTTTCCTTACCGTTTACACAACAACCAAAATCTTTAACTCAACTTTACCAATTGTATCCCCCGCCCCTTACTCTCTCTTCGCTATATTTCAGGGGGAGAAAAAACAAAACAAAAATCAGGTAGAAAAATCGAAGCTATTATTAGACAGAAAAAAGACTAGAACTTGAAAGCAAAAGAGAAAAGAACAAGAGAAGAGAAAAATGGCTAGTGGAGGGTATGGAGACCCAAACCAAAAGATTGACTATGTCTTCAAGGTAGTTTTGATTGGTGACTCTGCTGTGGGTAAGTCTCAGATACTTGCTCGCTTTGCTAGAAACGAGTTTAGTTTAGATTCAAAGGCTACCATTGGAGTTGAGTTTCAGACAAGAACTCTTGTTATTGAACATAAGAGTGTTAAGGCTCAGATCTGGGATACTGCTGGTCAAGAACGGTACTTTTCATCTTTTTTTTAGTTCTCTATCTATAACTTTGCTTTTCTAACTTTTCATGCTAAAAGATTGGTCTTTTCTTGTTTTCTATGGTGAAAGCTTTTTGGGTTTTTCATTTTATATGCATGTGCTCCTTTTTCCTGCTTCTTTTATTAGATCTGTTGATTGTAGACTGAATTATATAAGCTTCTGTATAGAACTGATTGCAAATGAGAAAGTGAAGATCAGAATTTTAGAATGGTACTGTGGACCGACAAGATACAGTTTAGTTAACATGATTGCATTATGATGTCTAAATACTTAGGTGATGAATGGTTTTCAATTTCAATCAAGATTGGATATTTGATGAGATTTGATTGCTTTTAACTTGATGATGGGATTGATGGATGTTGCTTGATTACAATTTGGCACTCTGTTGAATCTTAATGCTTTGCTGGTGTCAACTTTTCTTTATAGATTATAAATCTCTATAAGAACTATGTTCACTTGGCCTTGATGTTGAAAAATATGTGTTCTATGGTGGCATTGACTTATCTAAAGGAGCTTCGTGTTAGGAAAACGTGCCTTGATGGAATAAGTAGGGTCGCGATCTTTATCTTCCAACTTGAATTTGAGCTGCTTAGTTGCCATCTTTTTAGATGGTTAGCTTGGTTGAATTGAAAAAGTGGTTGATCAACTGCCTGGGTTGGTTAGCTTTTAATAATAATCAGTTGGTGACAGTTAAAGTAGTTCAATTCTATTCTTGACAATACGAGTAGTTAGTGATTTTGCTTCTTCTCTTATATTACATTGAACAGATATAGAGCTGTTACAAGTGCATACTACAGAGGTGCTGTTGGAGCAATGCTGGTTTATGATATAACGAAACGCCAGACTTTTGATCACATCCCTCGTTGGCTTGAAGAGTTGCGTGGCCATGCCGACAAGAACATTGTTATTATTCTGATTGGAAACAAATGTGATCTTGAAAACCAGAGGGCAGTCCCGACAGAGGATGCCAAAGAATTTGCTCAGAAGGAGGGACTATTTTTCTTGGAGACCTCAGCTCTAGAATCGACAAATGTGGAGACTGCCTTCACAACTGTGCTTACGGAGATCTTCAACATTGTGAACAAGAAGAACCTAGTTGCTAGTGAGAATCAGGGCAATGGCAACTCTGCATCCCTAGCTGGCAAGAAGATCCTTGTTCCAGGTCCAGCTCAAGAAATTCCAGCAAAGAGCAACATGTGCTGTAGATCTTGATTTAATTGGATTTTATCTCCTAATATCGGTTTCTTTCTCTTACATTCTTAATAGCAATTTTTGAAGGGTGTGGTATATCTGTTTGTATATTTACATTGCATTAGTTTAGTTTGCAAGGGCAGCTAATTGATTGCATGTTTTCAAATGGGGAATAGGAAACCAAAAATTTGAAGCTGAGTTGCAGATTGCTTCATTGTTGTTTCTTGAAAGTTACTATTATAAATTCTATCCAGTTATTTAAAGTTTACTTTTGTCTTCAAAAAATGGTAGCAAAGAGAGCAAAAATTGCATTGCCTTCATAATCAGGTCTCTATAATGCATTTTACAGTTTTAAGATGGCTGCAAAAATATTGACCCCCCTTCATAATTAGGTATCTTTTTATATTGATTCCCCAATCTGCTCTGAATTGCAAAAGTTCTTTTATGAATAATTGAAAACTCAGGTCTACAGAAATGCCATAGCCTTCCATAAGCCATGCCGATCGTTGATGCTTTCCATACTAAGTTGAATTTGCCTTGCATCCAATCTTCATTAGACATCCTTTATATGTTACATGGGGGTAATAAGAATATAGTATTCGTTAATGAAGAGAGGCCTTGGTATATTCAAGCTTCTAGTGTTTGATGCCTTGTAGTAAAAGGAATGAACTTTTATGCAATCTCTCAACATTCATTTGTTCTTCACTGATAAATTAAAGTATTACGAGTTGATAACACGTGAAGTCACCATCACGAATGAACTGTAAAAGCTGTAATGCCTCACCAAAATTGCAGTTGCATATTACAAGAATACAGACTGACAATATGAAATGAAATAAGCTTATCTGTATGTTTTACTACCCTATGGGAACAATAATTAGGCCTTTAAAATGATCAAAATACAAATGGGACCTCCAAACACTCTGAGACTTTCAACTGTTCAACGGCAGTTAGGACTTTAAGACCTTCAAATTGCTTGAGAGTAAAAAATACGATCTCTGATCGGTACTTCATTGGTCAGCATCCTTATGAGTACCATTAGTATCCTCTATTTTCCCTGCCTCAGCATTGTTTTCCTCCGTTGAGGTTATATTTTCACCGCTAATGTCCTGTTTTTCATCTGGCTCACCATGGTTTTCTTGTGCCGAAGTCCCCTTTTCAGCATCCATGCGTGCTGAAAGCCTTTCTTGCAGTTCCTGGCAGTCAATTGCTGTAACCATCACACTCAAACTTGCCCTACCCTTCCAGCAGCCGATGGCTATTGTTGATGCATCCACTTGCATATGATCTGATGAGGTTTTGCCACCTGCCAAAACAGGTTAGTAAGGGAATCATGCACATCATAACTTCAAAAAAACCCCGCACATCGAATAAAGTTACTTACCTTCTCTCAAAATGATTACACAACAGCCTAACATCAAGTTTGCCGCCTTCTGACCAAACTCAGAATCAACAAAATCTGCAAATTTAATTGATTTATACTGCAAGAGATGCTTGAAATCTGCTGGAGAAGCATATAAAATTTGCTTGGTAATGTATGGGAGAATCACTGGCAACCCTTCTGATGATATCCGGAATGAACATGGTGCAGTGCTGCCTTCTCTAGATGACTGGCGCTCCTATTTTTCAGAACAAGATAAATAACTTAAGAAAAGGAGCCCTAGGTCATTTGCAGTCAAAGCAAGAATAAACTCTGTTGAAACTAAAACTTTCAACAATGGCAAAATAATGTTCATAATTTGGCCTCTCCATAAGCAAATTGATCATTTAACCTCTTCCTTATTATATTCAATCGGTAAAAAGCATACTGCAAGGTTTGATAAAAGAAAATAAATATACTCACAAACATCTTCAGGCCGACGGAAGTTATCTTCAGTTGCTGTCCAACTCGAAAATTCAGATCCAGAACATCCTTAACTGACTTGGAGATGTAATAAACTCTCTTCACATGGTTGTTATCACTGTTTCTGCTAACAAGGTGGCCACTGAATGGGAAGGATTCATCAATACCATAAAATTCCTTGATGCTGTTTATTATATTTTCATCTTTGAAGAAAAGAACAGGATCAACTCCTTTCCACTTGCCCTGCATCTGCAACTTTCTCTTCTCTCCAGCTTTTGCAGGATCGACTTCCTTATCAGCAGATGCTTCAGCTGTCTCAGATGAAATTGCATCTGGAGTATTATCAAGCAAATCTGGCTCTACAGCCACTTCTGACATCTTTTCATCTGCTTCTGAAGTCACTTCTGAGACCTTTTCATCAGCCTCTGAAGCCAGTTCTGAAATCTTTTCATCTTCCTCGAAAGCTACTTCATCTGTCCCATCCCCAGAACTACCTTTTAAATCATTTAATTCTTCAGTGACTTGACCTGACAAATTTTCATCACTTTTAGTTGACGAGTTCCCTTGCGAAGCAACAGACTTATCTTGAATTGCTGCAGCAAAAATAGGAACCAATTTGTAAATGTCTCATGTAGTGAAGGAATCATAATCAATAGTTTGCACAATTGTGACAGGAAATAGCATAGCTGAATAAGGAAACATCTTAATGATAGCATATAAATTATGTGCAATCCACAGAAAACTATCCATAGTGGGGGTGTGCTTTTAAGTTACCTGGCAAAGGAGAAACTTTATGGAGGACAGCAATGAAAAATGCTCCTGTGTTCTGATCATGAGGCACTATCCTCATGCAACGTTCTAGTGGGAGATCAGAAACTTCTTCCTCCAAATTATCAGTAGAGGAATTAGGATTCTCAGGCTGAACTCCATTCTCGGAATTTACATTCTCACCATTCTCATTCTTCTGGATGTTGTCAGTGGAATCCACATAATTTCTACCAGAAGGGAACATGCTGGCAGCAATCCCGTTTCTACCTAACTTTCGAACATCCTTGAATGATGCTAACCATACCCCCTTATCACGAACCTGATGCACATGATAAAATTACATCACATGAGAGGAAGAAAAATGAAATATTGAAAAACCAAGTCCTCATGCAATATATTATATCAATATTATAGGGTGGTATTTATGCGATTGGTATGATTTCTTTCGGTCTGAGGAATCACTTTCATGTCTAGACAAGGTCTGGGAGTACATATCAAACATGACACCTTGATCATCTATCAAGTCAAACCAACTGTCAATAACTTGAGGAATAGGTATGAGACATTCTGCTTAGACAGGAGGCAGATTATATCAAACCTGATTGCATCCTAGATGCACAATGAAATGCAAAATGCATATGCACACAGCAAAATATATAAAATAAAACAAAACCAGAATTTCTACTTGTAAAACAATACCATGGCAAATTTTCAGTAGAAGAGATACCCAAGAAAGGATTTAGCTAAAATGGTAACTAACCTTCCATTTTCTTAGACCTGGACGGCGGATTAACTGAGGCAGCTCATCTGAGACATCAACCAGTTCAACAGCCCCGCCACATCTCCGTAAAATCTGAAGAAAATAGGAGAGTGGGGTCAAAAGGGGAAAAAAGGAATATGTTCAAATAGGATTAGACAATCTAGCCACTTTCAAAGGAGAAGACAGAGTAAGATAAAGAAACTAAAGAACGAAATATCATTTCCAATGATAGCAAATATTAGCAGCAAAGTGTAGGAGTAACAACTCAGATCAGGGTTGCTGACAAAACATCCGTACATAGAAAGTGAAAACATACAATTAAAAATTAGATTTTATCTACTAATAGAAAACATACATGAAAAATAACAGCATAGAAATGGAAGCACATATTCAGAATGGAACATTTTATCAGCTGACAGAACTGAACAACACATTCATGCTCTAGCACAGAAACCAGTTCATACAAATGGAAACACATCATTTGGCATCACTCCCATCAAAGATTAATCTTCGTATTTTGACTTAGTCTTCTTTATCTCTCAGCTACAATACATTACCTCAGCAACAACAGCTTCGTTTTCAACTGGATTCATTGAGCAGGTTGAGTAAACCATTCTTCCCCCAACTTTTAGCAGAGATAGACCTGCAACAATGGAAGACTAAGAGACTGCAGCATTCAGTCAATTAAAAAACCCAAGGTCTTTGATAACTGATACCTCGCATGGCAATGTGAATCTGGAGGCAATGAAGTCCATTGCCCATTCCTCCATTCCTGTATTAATGCACGGAAAATATGATTGAATGAAATGTGATCTAAGTAAAGGGAAAAGGAAATAAGGAAAAGCAAGAGCAAGAGCAAGAAAAAACAAACCATTTACGCCAGATATCAGGAGCCTTGCGAAGAGTGCCATCACCACTGCAAGGAACATCACATAAAACACGGTCAAAGAGAAGCTGAGTCATGCTCTGCTCCATTTCATTCGTTGTCTCTGAACCGTTTGGTATACTTTTGAAACGGCAGCCAGGAAAGTGTTGAGCTTCATGATTTGTGACTATCAGGTTAGAAGTGCACATTCTTTTTGTTTGGTGGATGAGAAGGTTACATCTTTGTACATCAAGATCATTTGCTAGAACCTAATCAAGAAGCAGACAACAAAGAATTAATTCTGCATGCAGAATAAAGGATAGGAGTTTTTACCAGAGCAGCCCAAAAAGCTACTCAAGCAATATTAAAATCTACCATTCAAAGTGGAAATGAACCAGACCAAGTAAAATCTAAAGTTATAGTGGAGACAGAGATGAATAAAAGCAACAAACCATGCCATCAGGTAGAGACCCTCCTTTTGCTGAGTGGTGTATGATCTCAAGTAACTGAAAAGTTTTTGAACCAGGTGCTGCACACACTGCACATGGGAGGAGCAGGAAACAGAAAGTCAGAAACCATATTTTCCAATATAGTCAGATACAGCTTCTTCTTTTAAGTTAAAAGTTGAGAAAACAAGGTTTGTGTTATTTAGAAAGAAGAAGGAAAATAAAAGAAAGCTAACTGAATGAATCATAAGTTGCTTACTATCAAGTATAAAATGATCTGGACGTACATCAAGGAAGAGAGGAGGCACCTGCACCACAAACAATTGGAGAATATTAATAAACAAGAAAACTCTCTGAAACTTACCAATCACATAACAACAAATTAGTGCATAATCAGTAAGCACTAGAAACTGAAGTCCACCTACCATGCTGACAGCCTCCTGTCTACTTATGTTTCCGATTTCAGTTTCAAGTTTCAAAAACTCATGAAACCTGAAAGTTATTCAACCAAATCATGAATAAACAAATGTGACCATATATTAATAAAATGAACATCAGTTGAGTATGTAAACATTTGAAAGCATTCTGGACAGGTTGCAGTAATATGGATTAACTTAGTAGCTGAATACAAATAATGTCTCAACACAACAAAAAACTACTTTCAAATCACATCATATGAGCAATGATATGAAATGAAATCACAAAAACCACTTTCAAATCGCATCAGGTTACGAGTAAAATGAAGGGATGTCATATATCATTTCAGTCTTTTAGAGTTAAGAGTGTAATGGGCAATTGGCCCAATAGCAGACCTGCCCCTAATTATGTACCACACAAGATAAGCATGTATTCATCTATAGGGTAAACAGATGCAAACAGATAAACATAAGCATTTAGTCTATATATATAACCTTTGCATCACTTTAACCAACCCAAGTTACAAATTGGAATAATTTATATACACATCCAGGTAATAATTCGGCTCAACAGCCGAACCTACCGTACCAATTCATACACCAACATAGTTCAAAATCACCAAAACACCCCAACCATTATGATGAATACATGATCAAGTAAAAATGACTTACCTCCCAAGAGTTTGGTTTTTCCTTATCTGCATGCGCGAAAAATTTGATTGCCAGGCAAGATTATCAGGATACCAAGCCAACGGTTTGATAGGCTCCAAATCACTTTCTTCATTAGCCTACAGAAGATAATGAGCAAGAGCCAAATGACAGTTACTTACTATAACACCATTAAGATTAATATATATCATGAACAAGGTAAAACTATGACACTCACTTCAGCTTGAAGAGATTTCATAAAGTCATTCTCTAACTGTGAACGAATATCCTCACAAAATTGGCTACTGCAAAACATTAATAAAGATATTACTATGCGGAGAAATAAATTTTACAAAGAACACTAAAAAAAAGTATAATAGTAAAAGGAAAACATACGTGGCATTAATCCTGAAAGCAGCAGGCAATGGTTTTCTAAGCATTTCATTGAAAGCATCCCATTCTTCAGGTGGAACAATCCCTTGTTCCTGCCAAATTAACAAAAAGAATAAAGAGCAAAAGTTACATAAGAAATTTCCATTTTCCACACATAAATATATAGATGTAATGGAAGCTTACAAAAAGTGTGTAAATTTTTTACTTTGTAATATTCATCAAAGGAAGGGTTTTGAGTGGCAAAAGGCTGCCAATGGTGGGTATTAGAGTTAGGGTTATTGGGATCAGATGAAGAATCTGTTTTTGGTCGTTTCCAAACATTTTCTCTGCTTTGTTTGAAATGTTTCCTTTGAGTACGAGACCCTCTTCGACCTCCCATGGTTCCTTCTTCTTCTTCTTCCTCTGTATGGTGGCCGCCGCCGAGGTTTTGAAAGGGGAGATGAGAGTGAGATTTTTTCTATTTCTATATGTTTTTGCTTTATTTTTTCAGTCATACAATAAAACCATGGGCTTTCTTATCAAACGTAGCCCATTTCGTAATCTTAGTTCGAGTTCACTTCAACTGCCAAAGAGACAGTTTTTTTCTGGGATTCCCAGAAACCAGATTTTGGTCCTGTCGTGTCTGAAAGTCGTGGATGGTTTGGTTCGTTACGTTACGTTGGTGGGTAGTTTACTTCACAGGCCACGCTATTTGAGCAACTTTGGGCTGAAATCAACATTTCGGCCTGCTGCTTACTTAGAACTGAAATTTGGGCTACACTGTGTGACTCAAAGACCCACATCAAATTTTTAATTTTTATACCAAACAAAAGAAAAATCAAATATTTTTTTTTAAATGATGGATTAAAGGACAATTAAACGGTTTAAGCGATTCGGTATTTAAGTTTTGAGTTTGACTATAGTGAATAGAGAAATTATCGTTATGAGAGTTTCATATTTAACAAGTCTTCTATAATTAAAATCAAATTATGCTTTGCAGGTGGCTGTTAGTGACGGGCAAGTCTGGTGCAAATCGATTGAAAGGGGAGGCAGTTTGTCAGAGGGACACTATCACGAGTTGGAATGAAGATTTAGCATCCAAATCTATACTATATTTTGTCTATTTTCCATCAACAATCAATGAGCTTCAATTTTTACACTGCTTACTATATATATATATAAGCCCCGTCGATAACAATAATTAGAGACCGACAATAATTAGAGCTGTAATGCCTCACCAAAATTGCAGTTGCATATTACATGGATACAGACTGACAATATGAACTGAAATGAGCTGATCTGTATTTTCTACTACCTTTGGTAACAATACTTAGACCTTTAAAATGCTCATAATACAAATAATTAGACCTTTAAGATCAAGAGTTGGAATCAAGATTTAGCATCCAAATCTATACTACATTTTGTCTATCTTTCATCAACAATCAATGAGCTTCATTTTTTTACACTGCTTATTACTATAAGCCCCGCCGATACTCCAGTTGCTTGGTATTCTCTAGTAGTATCTCTCTAATGTAGTTTGCTACAGCCTTGCAGCCTTCAATTGCTAATCCCATGACATTTTCAAAGATGTCCAAAGGTAACTTGGCATCCATCTGAAGAAGAGTCACTTTGTCCAACTTAGGTAAGATTCCTACAGTGACATCAGCACCTCCAGCACTATCTTCAACATAGTTCAAATCAAGTAGAGGAGTGCTATTTAGATACCCAGCACTGCAGGAAGTCACTATGTCACGCATTGGGATCCCAGCATCTGCAAGGGCTAAACTTGCAGCATTGATACATGCAGATCTAGTTCCTACATCTGCTTGAAGAACCTGAACAAATATATCTATCTGAGAACGAGGCATTAGATGAGTTAATATGCATGCTTCCATCGTTTGGCGGATGACAAGAGATATCTCTGTTGACCGCCTGTCACCCTTTGGTTTTCTCATTCGATCACCGGTACTGAAATTAGCCATGCTATACTCACAGCGCACCAGTGCCTGGTCACTCATTTGTTGGCTCCTATTTTGAACCTGAAAAGCATAGAATACAATCAGCTTTAGACACAAGGAATTATAACAGATGATCAAATGCAAAGAAAACTAAATATAAACATTTTCATCACATATCAAACAGCAAAATTAATGAGTGCTATGAAATTGTACAATAATGTTAAGGTCTTATGATGGCAATCACATTATAAGGTCACCTCTCTAGGGCCGTACACTGCAGCAATGACTTTGGTGTTTCCCATCTCAAAAACAGCAGAACCATCAGCTTTGGCAACGGTACCAATCTCTGCACGAAGTTGTCTCATTTCCATTGGACGGCGGCCGTCCAGAAGGAGTCCTTCAGGGCTAACATATTCCATTTTCACCAAACCCAAAATCAGCTACTTGAGTGTCACAAATTCTGATCGTGGTCCTTGCTGAATTATATTAAAATCGAATTATTAGCACTTTCCAGCAAATGGGGCTCATTGCTCAACAAAAAGTAAGGCAAAATTATCCATATTTTTTCGAATGATAAATTAAAAAAAGAAAAAGTTACAACAACTTCACAGTTCCTAATCAAGTGTAATCTTGATTTAGATTATTTCAATCCATTAGTAATTAAATGAATAGTCATATGAACAATTTGACTTTATAGCAAGAAAATTAAGGGAGGCAATACATTGACATTCTGCACGGACTTTAGATAGCTGCATAATAGCCATGAAAATTGAAGATTTTGAAGAAATTTTGCTGGAACTTGAAGGAATTCCTACATTCATGTTCTATGTAAAACACATTAAAGTTAAGATTGCTTCAACTTCCAAGTTCTAATCGTCCCCATGTACTCTCCTTATTTGATACTTTTGACATAATTTTATTATCAAGCCTTGCAGGATTGGATGATTATTAACCCAGCCCTGCTTTGAGATTTCCCATTGCAGATAAGAAGAAAAATAACATCAAGCTTTGATTCAAAATCATGATAAACATTTAACAATAACTGACAATCCTTGCAAATGCTCAAGAAACAAAACCAAATTGTTTTACTACAATAAAATAAAAGGAAGAAACAATAAGAATGTAACTGATAGAAGACAGAAGTGTGTAGGAATTATTTCTTCTGGCAAGTGATATAAGAATAAAGCATGTATTCATCTATGAAGAAAACAGATGCAAAATGATAAACATAAGCATTTAACCTACACTACATATATAAACTTTGCATCACTAATTTAACCAACCCAAGTTACAAATTAGTATAATTTATATACACATCCAGGTAATAATCAGGCTCCTAAAACAGCTGAACCCTCTGTACTAATTCATACACCACCATATTTCAAGATCACCAAAACACCCTCACCATTTTGATGAATACATGATCAAGTAAAAATCGACTTACCTCTCAAGATTTTGATGGCTACCAACTGAAGAATGAGAGGTTTCGATTGGTTCTTCTTCCTTTGTTTGGTGGGTGGCCGCCGCCGAGGTTTTGAGAGGGGAGACCGGAGATGAGAGTGAGATGACTTCACAGGTCACCATTTGAGCTCGCTAATTCTTAATAGGCACGGCCCAATATTTTATTAACTTTGGGCTGAAAACAATATTCCGGCCTGCTTACTTAGAATTGAAGTTTGGGCTACACTGTTTGACTCAAAGACCCACATAGAATTTTAATTTTTATACCAAACAATAGGAAAATCACATGATTTAAAATAAGCGTTAAAAAACAATTAGACGGTTCAAGTGGTTCGGTATTTTTCTGCTATTCATGAATATGATAATGAAATTGCCTACACAGTAAAAGATAATCATTTCCTTTCTCATAATCTCATCCCGCCCATACCACAATTCGAACTTGAAAATTCCCATAAGAAGTCTCAAACTTTAACCACTGTAATGTCCCATTGAGAACAAGTGATTCGGTATTTATTTTCTTAAATAAAGTTTTTAAATGAACTCTTGTGGATAGAAAAGTTATTCTTATAAGAGCTTTACCATTTGTTAAAAAAATTAATTGTGCGAAACAAAACAAATATTTCTAAAATATATAAAGTTGATTGTCAGTTGTGATTCTAGCAACCTTTATATCACTCGATAATTCCATGTTAAAAGACTCAATCTAAAGAGATTCTTTTTGAAAAATTGAAAAGAACTACCAAGTTGTGAGTCCCTTTACCTACTAAAAATACTAGCTATGTTAGCATAGTTTCACCTAAATAGTTTGAAAACCATGATCTAAACTAAAGGAAGGGAAAATCCCACTAGCCGACCTCTTTTTAAGATTCGTTCAAATCTCGAGAAAGTTGATCATATTCTTATGATCTTATCCCATCTTCCTTTGACATTATCTCAAACATGCACAAAAAGTGATGGCACAATTGGTTAAATATGTTCAAACCTCTGCAAAAGATAGATTTTAATCTAGATTACAAAGAAGTATTATTAACATAATAATAGTTAAATTCTAAGTTTTAAATTAGTATTGTAATAAGGATGTAGTGATTGTAGCATAATCTTCCTAATTTTGACATAATATATAAATGATTAGGACATGACTAACCCTCCAAACTATATATCTACTAATAATTTCTCTATAGACATGGCATGTTTCTCTTAACTTGAATTATTATTTGGCAATACATATATCTTTAGATAAACTTGTGATTGACATCTATCAAACATAAAATGAATATAATGTGATTGGGTTGTGTTAAAAATGGGAATGAATGATTCCTATGATTCCTTTCTTATCTCTCCTCCATCTCTATACCCATTCAACTCCAATCAATCACCTAGCTAGCTAGACTAGCTAAAGGTCGTGTTTTTATGCATTTGGCATTTATTTATATTTCATATACTTGAAATTACTAGAAATCGAACCCTTGACTGGAATTAAAAATCTAATATTCTCAATTTTTTATACATAAGTTTTGGCATGTAATATTGAAATTTGATATCCCTTTTTGCCCGTATCCCCCAATAGCCAATATATATTCCCCTCTTGTACAAAAGCTTTTGCTTCCTTTTGGTGGAGATAATAATGTTCTAACTTCTAATATAGTCTAAAGCTGACACATTTGATCTAAGCAAGGCAATCCAATTTTGATCCCACTACTGATTTTGATTATGCAAAGTTTGATTTTGGGTAATTAACCTATTTTAGGATTTGGTCGTCACTATCACTATAGTAGATATTCAAAACCCCAATAGCCATTAAGTGATTGAAACGTGTGCTCCATTTTGTTCAAAGATAATATCATTTTCCGATCCCTCCCCAAGCCCACCACAATTTCCATTGGCTTTTTTCTCATCTATTGAAAGTGAACTTTATGTGGGTTTTGAGTCGACAACGTCAGATTGTGACTAAAAGCACAGACAGCCATATCATCTCCATGAAATAAGGGATTTTTTTTACTTATTATGATTCTTATTCAATAATCTTTGCTTAAGCTATTGTTTTATGAGTATTAATATGGATTTCCTTTAAGACAAATTATACAATACACTGTCAATGGAGTTTAACAGATTACACAAGTGGGTCCTGAAGGGTGACATGTATCCCTAGGGACTAGATTGAAACATTTAAAACTTAATTAATTAAAAAAATGGACATGTATCAACTCTACAACCCACTTGTGGAGTCCAAAATTTACACTGCCGGTGTATCAAATAATCACCTTTTTTTTACATATTAAACCTTATTACATGCCTGAATTAATTTGTATCATCTAAGGTCATGCTCTAGGTATATATATACTGCATATCTGATTTACTTTATTATTTAGATTTTATTGTCGTATTGCCTTGTTTTGACAAAAAGAAAGTCAAACTAACTTAGAGTTTAAGATTTCATGATGATTTGATGGAAATTAAGGCTAAAATTATGCTCAAGCAAACCATTTTTTATTACCATGCATGTACCAAGAAACCTTTTTTATTACCCAAAATGAAGTTTTTGATCCAAATGTCGGGCTCCTTATGGAGATTAATGTTGTATTTCCATTAACTTTTCAACCCTCTTCATGGGTTTATACAAGTGTAATTAAAATGGAAATTAACAATGGTGACAAAGAGTGACCATTGGTAAATATGTTGAAAAACAAGAAAAAAAAATAAAAATATCAAAGGCAAATTGGCAATATAATATGGATGATTGAATGGTGGATGTCGCAATTGCTGACATATATACACTTATTGGGGGGACATCCCCAATCCCCACAGCCACAACAAACAACCTATGGAGTGTGGACTATTTCAGTTAACTATCCCTCTCACAAATCTTAGCCAATTGCAATTGCCTTCCTTTGCCTCCTTTTCTCATAACAAAGCCCTGTAACTTGTTGACACCCATGTAATCAATAAACAATATCTCATCTCTTTTGTTTTTGCCTTCCTTCTTAACTCACCCATAAATCAACCAAAAGTAAAATAATTAATATCTCATTCTTGATTTTATCTCTTGGCTAAGTGAAATGCAATTCAATTTACCAATCCGGATTTGACTCATGTCGCGCACTTTGGGTGAGTTTCCCAACAAAGGCAGCTATGTACGCAAGGTCTCGAACCTGAGACCTGCTTAAACTGGAACAAGCCACTCACTACTTGATTCAACCCCTTGTTGGTATTTGTCTTAATTGTACTTATAGATCGCAAATGAAATGTTATATGCATAATAACATTTTAACCACTGAAATAGCATCAAAATAAATGCAATTTTGAAGTTTGACCTCTTTAACATTTTTCTATTAGTATCAAATTTATTGTGAGCTCGATTGAGAATTGGTGCCTCGTATAATAAATATATATAATAAATAGTCTTTAAAATTTATACGATGACAAATTTTTTTTTAAAAATAAATCTTATTTAATTTGGGAGTAATAAGAAAACTACATAAGAAAAGCATGCAAGTTTTGCCTTTATTGTCTTTCTTACATAGTATTTGGTGGTCTCATTAGATCCTAATAATTAAGGTCAAGTCAGGTTTGGACTCTCGATTCACAAGGTATCCAAGGTGTACCTTTATTGTCTTGTCTTAATTCCATCATTCATCTTTAATATTCAATGATCATATTAAATCCTGATTAATTTGGAGTTGAGACCGGATGACCGGATTCTCCATTCAGAAGACTAGACTTTATTTAAGTACATTAAGCTCCATCTAACATCCGCTGGACCTAAAATTTTCGTACAATTTAAGATTTGGAGGTTATATAAACCAACCAACTATATACTATACCATCATATATATCCCACCCATTGGTTGCAAGAATACATCCAACAAAAAATTTCAAAAACCCCATTGAAATCCTAAATTGGTCTTATTCTTCACACGCCCCGTCCACCATTTGTCCTCCCCCAAAACATGAAGTCTCTCTTTCCTTCACTCTTTCTCCCACTAGTGACCACCATATTCATGGCCGCGGCTGCAGAGCCTCTCCGGCCAGGATTTTACTCTGAAACATGTCCACCGGCGGAATTCATAGTCAGAGATGTGATGAGGAAAGCCATGATTAGGGAACCAAGAAGCGTTGCATCTGTCATGCGCTTTCAATTCCACGATTGCTTTGTCAATGTAAAAAAACTCTGTTTTTTTCCCAGTCTGATATATTTATTTCTATGGCTGCCCTTTTTCTGCTTTTTTCTTGTTTCTCTGTTTCACTTGTTCTGTTTTTACAGGGTTGTGATGGTTCGTTGCTTCTTGATGATACACCGAACATGCTTGGGGAAAAGCTGTCTCTTTCTAACATAGATTCCTTAAGATCTTTCGAAGTCGTCGATGAGATTAAGGAAGCCTTGGAAAAAGCTTGTCCTGGAACAGTTTCTTGTGCTGATATCGTAATCATGGCCGCCAGAGATGCTGTTGCCCTGGTAAACTATAGTTTTTTAACTTTCTATTGTTAATCTTTTTCTTCAAAACTAAGCTATTTGTTTACATTTGCCATAAGGAAGCATAATTAAGATGCCTAGCTAGCTGCTGAGTTGTTTTTGCCAGAAATTCAGCAGAATGGGCTCTTTTTGTCCTTAACTTTGTCAACTAGGTCACTGTCATATAGCCTTATATAATAGTATATATTTGCCTGAATTATTTTAATCTTTATCCCATTCAAGTTTGTAAGAAAGGATTGTTCTTTCCCATAATGTATCTATATCCAAAATATTTTAATTGTTTCTTAATTCCTATGAAGTTTCGCTGATAATGTTGGTTTTGAAAGTTTCGAAGTGTCAATTTTTACTTTGTTTTGATTCAGACTGGAGGGCCAGATTGGGTGGTGAGACTAGGAAGAAAAGATAGCTTAACAGCAAGTCAAGAGGATTCAGACAATATAATGCCCAGCCCTAGAGCAAATGCAAGTTTTTTAATCGATCTCTTTAGCCAATTCAATTTGTCTGTCAAAGATCTTGTAGCCTTGTCTGGTTCACACTCCATTGGTGAAGCAAGGTGTTTCTCAATCATGTTCAGGCTTTACAACCAGTCTGGTTCAGGGAAGCCTGACCCTGCCCTTGAACCATGCTATAGAGAAAAGCTAGACAGACTTTGTCCCATTGGTGGAGATGAAAATGTGACAGGAGATCTTGATGCAACGCCTCGAGTTTTCGATAACCGATACTTCAAAGATTTGGTTGCAGGGAAGGGGTTTCTGAATTCTGATCAAACCCTTTACACATTTCCTCAGACTAGAGAGTACGTCAAGGTTTTCAGTGAGGATCAAGATGAATTTTTCAATGCCTTTGTTGAAGGAATGTTGAAAATGGGTGATTTGCACTCAGGGCGGCCAGGGGAGATTAGAACCAATTGTAGGGTTGTCAATAGCCGGCAAGTTGATGTATTACTTGAATCTTAAAGCATTAAAATTTGATTATTATTATTATTATTATTGTATTTTGAAGCCATTATTATAATATAGAATAGAAGAGTTTGAGAATTTCAGAGAATTATGAAACTGATAAATGAGATTATTAATGACATAAGTTATGGTAACTTGAATGCTTTTGGTTAAAAGACTTGACTGAAACTTAAAAGGCTAAAGCCAAGCCAAAACTGGAGTCAAGAAATATTGCCATTCTCTTAAAACCCACTTAGCCAGATAGAATAATGACAACAAAATTGTAAACAAATGTACTAAACTCAGAGCAATTATACACAAAATGCCAATCCCAAGTTGCACCTTTTTGTAATTATCCCACTGTGATGACATATTCAAAAAGATAGTTCCATCTGTCGAACTGTGAGAAGCAGAAATGAAAAGGTAAAACAAAACCAAAGGGGACCATTTGGGACTGGGACTTGGAAGCAAAGCACTATCGAAGCTTTTTGCATAATATCCTGTTGTTTGTAACATCAAAGCCGGTTTAAGAGTCCATTTCCAAGCTTTCAACTCAAACCAGACTGAAATGCAAATTATGGGTGGTCCAATTGTCCTTGCTGTCGACTTTTAGAGACCAAATTCTAATAGGGGGCTTGCCTTTGAAAGAAACTTTGCCGTAAGGAAGTTTCTAATAGGAGGCAAACTCTGTTTCCATTAAGCAAAGATTAACTCCACCTTGGGGTTAAGTTTTTCCATCTTCATTCATGTTAATGGGTTCTTGGTTTTCATGGAAAGTTGTCAAGTTTTCTTGCCTTTTTTGGAACTTATCACGTTCGTGCAAAGATACCTTGCTTTTTTAAGGAATACCCATTCTTTCATTTCTACCCCCCACCAACAGAACTCAATCATGCAAATCAGCTTCGAACCCTTAATTCAACATTCTTAAGCTTGTAATTCACTAATTTGTATTGGACCAAGACCTAAATTTCGTAATGCTCATAATTTGAAGTTTGAACCAGGATCAATTTGATTGTGACTAGATGCTCAAAACATAATTTGTGGATCCAGATGAACTTCGTAAGGTGAAAATGATATTTGAACAGTGGCCTATAAAGCAATGGCACAATGGGCGACATATATCCAAGAATAGGTCAAAAAGAGCAGGAAAAATGAGGATTCAACAGCAAGCAACTTAACGAAAATGACAGAAAAGGGGCCTCAACAGTGCACAAGGAATGATATTGTGGTTGCAAGTTGAGCCGGTAAAATTGCATAATTCATGAGCTGGTGGCTAAGTCATGTATTCTCACTTGCATCCATGATTGGTATGATTCGTGCTTACAAGCAAAACGCGCATGGTTTAGAATTTTCTGCATTTATTTGGCCGAATTCAGAGCATTTTCAAAAAGTGAAGAAAACAAGATTAACATGCTTGATCAAAGTTTCAGCCCACAAAATCTCAGTATCAGATGCCCTGGGAGCATACAAGGTGTTTGCAGGCTAGAAAATTAAATATCAGGCAATCATATAAGTAATTAACCATTCTTAAATTAACTAGAAGAATAGGTGAACACCAACAACATCATGTCACAAAATTTCAAAGCATATTTGTTCATTTGATATTGAAAAAAGAAAAGAAAAAGGAACATTGTTGAACTCCTCAGGATTGAACAATCAAAATAAACTCAACCTATGATAAGATTTTAGAGATATCATTGCATAACCGATCAAAATACCAAATGGCAAGATTAAGCTGCAATGGATGGCTTAGAGGCAGCAGAGAGTCTAGATCTCTTCTTGGCCAAGCTCTCACTCCTGCGCTCACGCTGTTCCTTCAACCTCTGGGCAAGGAGCTTCTGGTACTCAGCAGCATCAGACTTGGCCTTTGCAACTCTCTTCTTCTTCTCTGCAATTCTGGCACGCTTCCTCTGCAAGGTCAAAGGAGTCACCAGCCTCTGAATTTTGGGAGCCTTGCTGACCTTCTTGCCTGCATTCGAAATATGTTTTTTTATATTCAAATTGGAGAAGCTACTAACATTAAGTTTCAAGTAAAACACGCATAAAACAAAGACATCCCACTCACCAGTTTTGGTTGTAAAGGTTCTGCGATAAGTATTAACATACTTCCTAACATCATCCTCCTTAGAGAGATTGAACAACTTTCGGATTTTTGATGCTCTCTTTGGACCCCTCATTCTTGGCTTCTCAGTGTCGGTCAATCCAGGAAGATCACTTTCACCCTTCTTCACAATAACCAAGTTCAGAACTGAAAGATCTTGGCTAACAATGCATCCACGAACTGACTTCCTCCTACGCTCTCCATTTCTCCTTCCATACCCACGGAAGCAGGGAGTGCCTATATAAAGAGAAACAGTCAGTCAATCAATGTACAATAGTTAGAAGAAAAACAATTCTGAGTAAATATCCAAGTCCACGGACCTCTGTGAAGCAAAAGACGAACACGCCCAGGAGTGAGAACTCCTTGCTTCATTGGAAAGCCTTGCTTGTCACATCCTCCCATGATCTTGAATACATAGCCCTTAAACTCCTGTTAAATAATAAAAAGGCAAGAGCATAACACAATTAGGAGGCTGGATCACCACCAGTAAAAATAGAGACAGAGAAAGCTAAGTTTAGAGTAGCTTAGATACATACCTCACCCAGGGCATCACCACTGACTTCTTGTGAGATCCTCTTGTCGAAAAAGGCACGGCTGCGATTTCAAAGTTCAGGGTAAAAAAACCTTTAGAGACCTAGCAGAATAGATAAAAGCTTGCAAATACAATCACAGTCAAACAAACTGCTAACACATGTGTGAACAAACAATGTGCAGGGACTTCTTTCCACTTTCTTTGCATTAGGTAAACAAAGATGAAATTTTGAGATAAGGGGAGACACAATTATACACATTCAGAAATTGGTGCCAAGAGAAACTCACTTAATAAAACAATCACCACAAAATTTAACAGACATTCACAATCATCTTAAGGTATATACTTGCAAATTTTTGCTTAACTCGTTTTCCAATTATCTTTAAGCATATAATAAACGCTGGATTAGTCTAATTCAACTTATGCTCTAAATCCTAGCTTCATAATCTAATTGACAAACCCTTTAGCTGCCTACATTCAAAAGATATAAATAACATGTTGAAACAAGGAAATAACATTCTTGAAATTTGAATCCATTGTTGAATAAACCATGACTCAGAACCCATACATCCAAATCCGTTAGCAAACATTCTACATTTAAACTTGTTTCTAGCTTTTTCTGAAAGCTTTCCTAAATACTATCCACAATTCAATCTCATAAACTCTAATAAACCTCACAAACAAATTCCCAAATGTAGACAAACAAGTAACGAAAAAGGAATCGTTTATTTAAATAAACTAACAAGCATCGGCTATTAACACTAATGTTGAAACTGAGAAAACAAGAAGATAAACTTAAACCCAACGATTTGTTCTAAAAGAGAGAAAAGAAAGGAGAGAGGATAATACAGTTTCTGGTCATCGTCGATTTCCAGCTTCTTCTGGCAACCAGTGGTTGGATTTGCAATGTTGAACTGAAACCAACGAAAATTTTCAAAACATTAAAGAGAATGAAACGAAACCCAGAAAAGATTGAAATATCCATTTTCTAGAAAAGAAGAAAAAACCTTCATTTTGCTTTGATGGGTCTTCTAGCCACGGCCCTGAGGGGGAAATGCTGCTGCAGCTGCTGCTCTCCTGGTGGCTTTAGGGTTGAGGACGATTAGGGTTTTTGCGATGATTTATATATCGAAGGGTAATAATTCGGTGTTGTTTATGGAAAACCGTAAGTTTGTCTGAATCAAACAAGAACCCTACACGTGGCTTTATGGGCTCCGTCTTTTCTAGTTTGGGCTTTGGGTTTAATCTGTTAAATGGGCTTATATGGACTTAAATGTACTCATATCTACTTTTATATAGTTGGACTTAACCCAAAACGAAAAAGAAAATCCAATATGAAATATATTTAGTTTTTTTTTCTTTTTTTTGAGAGAAATAAATTTAGGATTTAATATATTCTTGATATGGGGTTTTTTATGCTTTACTATTATTATTCCATAAATATATTCTACTATTCTCCAATCACATACATGTCGTGTGTGTCGTGAATATTACAATGTTCATGTAAAATGTTTATATCCATTCGAATCTTATGAAGGAGACAGAAAAAAATTGCCTATATTTGAGGTTTAATGTAACTCAATTCAAAACACTTGAGTATCGATGTGATTGTCACCCGTACATATTAATAAACCAAAAAAGCTAAATGGGGATTGGGGTGTCATTTTAATCCATAATTATTAAGATTACTAGATAGTTAGTATTAATAAAAAGTTAGTCAATTTCATATGAATATGAAGACATCTCACCAAGACAAAAATATATGAAGACAATCAAAATCTCTTTGTGACAATGACATAATATTAAATACAACTGGCTTTATTGTGAGACTCTTATCATCATTACCTATTCATAGATGAATCATTCATGCTCAACATCTCCAAATAAATTGGAGAGAGAGAGGACTTTGCCAGTTGCCACACCATATGAAATGCAACACCAAAATTTGATCACAATCTCAGTCAAGATAACTCTTTCTCACCCTCTTTTAGGCAGAAACCAATTTGAAAATCCTTGAATGTGACTCTTCATCCCACTCCTATATGGCCCATTGATTTACACATTAATTATATTATATCAATAAATCAACATATTTTTTATGCATATTCAAGTAGTTATGGAATCCACAAAGGATATGTAGTTTTTAAAATTGGGGTTTGACTCTTGAGGAAATTATTGATAAAATAAAATATCAAAGCTTCATTGCCATCATCTTCCTAATTTAATAAATAACACAAAAGGAAATGCCCTTTTCTCTAACTTTTGCTCAGCCACCAGTTTCATGATTTCATCACCATTCACTCCTATATAGAAGAGATAAGCTTGTAAGTTGTAACCAAGCATATTCTTCTTGCTAATGCATCAAAAGTATATATTAACCTTGTAAAGAGCACCATGAACATTAATAAATTAGATGAATTAGTATATTAAAGTCTTCCTAATCAAGTTAGTGGCCTTTGATTCAACTTTTTATGGTGGTTTATCTTTGATATTTTCATGAAGAAATATATATAACTCCCAACATCAACATCATAACTTCATAATATTAATGAACTTAATTTAAATATATTTTCTAGATTTTGGATTTTAGTAATAATAATAAGAAGAAAAATAATACAATCTTAAGTCTTCTAGCTAGGCTGCCAAACCAACCAACTTATGCAAAATGTTAAAGACATCATTAATGAATCTTGGCTCATCTTGTCCCACTGTTCTAAACTAGAAAATGGAAATCTCATTCTTAATTAGGTTGAATATAGATAAAATAATTGAATATAAGAGATCCCACCAAGGGATTGTCAAAAACAAAAAAAGAAGAACAATTTTAATAGGTTCTTATTATTATCAAAACTTATCCACCCAACTTATTGAATTGAAAAGTTATCCACCCAGCAATGTTTGAGCTTTGACAGGGTATTTAATAATATCACTTTTCTTTGTCTATATTCAAGAATAACTAATTTATGTTTCCCTAATGACCATGACATGCATTATAAGATAATCTAAAATCTAAGTATGGAGTACTATATTTTCCATTTTCTAAGATTAGTATCAAACGTCAATGAATTGGAGATTGTTAGTGGAATTGGGTTTACCTAGAATTACAAATTTTAAAACTTAATCCGATTCTAATAATGAATTAGTCGGAGTCTAAAGTGACTATCGGATACCGGAAATTCGCTGCAGAAAGAAGACAAATTTATTAACAATGGGAGTTCAGAAGCAACATAACTTTTAATCTCCCCTTCAACCCCTTTACAAAGGCTTTCATGCTAAGGAAAAAAAAAAAGCAAATATCATCCACACTGAACAAGATTCCCCCTAACCATGAAAGGAAAGTGACCTTATCTTCAATTGCTTTTTTGATCTTTTTTCTTTTCTTTTCATTTTGCAAAGTTATTATAAACAACATGAAAGCTTTGGAGTCACACTTGTAAAGCACATACAAAATCACCACTTGTCTCTATATCATCAATGTCTGCATCATCTAAGTCATCAAGATCCATGCTACCACCAAGAAACTGACTCCCAACTTTGGGGCCCTCTTCTCCAGGTTTCCTAGCCTCATCAACTATGGACAATATTTCTTCAATACTTTGTTGAGATTGATCATCATTTTCTTGATCAGTTTCAAGATTCCCATTTTCCTCTTCCATGAATTCTATTGGCAAGTTCTTCAAAAACCATGGGTGTTGCTTGATTTCTGGTATGGTTATTCTCTGCAACAAATGTAAGAAGAAACATGAGAATATGAATACAATTACTTGCATTGGAAGAAAAGTTGACAGCAAAAGCAATATTCCAAGTAATTTACCTTTTCAGGGTTGGCTACAAAAATCCTGGAAAGGAGATGTCTACATTCCTTGGAAATCCGAACATAATCAGGAATAGAATAGTGGACACTAAGAATCCTCTGCCATTAAACCATTATTATTATTAATATTACAATCTTGTTTAAGTTAATCTAAGGCTAATAAACTATAATATCTGCTAACTACCAACTAATTACCTGAATTGTTTTTCTGAAGTTTCTTGGATCTTCAGGATCCTCGAAAGGATAAGCTCCAACCAGCATGACATACAAAGTAACCCCACAAGACCAAACATCTGCAATCTACAAAAATTTCAAAGACAAAAACATTGATTATGGATTTTTGTTTTGTTTTTGGTGGCCAAACAATGTGATGATAAGATTTTGACAAAAGGGTACAAGAATTTATTACCTTGCCATCGTATTCTTTCCTAGATAAGACCTCTGGCGCAATGTAGGCTGGGGTTCCTACAGTTGATTTGGGTTGGGAATGAAACACACTTGACTGCAATATGCAAACATAAATTTAGTTCATAATTTGCTTTATATTCAAGTAATTAATCAGATGGTGAAGAATCAATTAGTAGGTTCATTGCATGCCTTAGAGTAGCCAAAGTCACAGATTTTGAGTCTAGGGGCGGTGCTCCCATCTAATAGTGTGTTTTCCAGCTTAAGATCTCTATGACAAATTTGCTGTGTAAAAAGAGGAAAAAAATTGTAATTTTCATAGGCAAAATAAGCAAACTATTTGTCAATTTTAAGAATTGGAAGGATTTAGTAAAGGCTATATATACCATTGCATGGCAATAACTCACTCCTGATATCAGTTGTTGAAAGAAGAATCTTGCCTGATGAATGAGGCAACAGCAGTTAAAGAAATGATGGAAAAATGATGAAATTCAATCATAACATGTTAAAATCAGGAAAGGGTTTTATAAAATATATAAAAAGATACCTCATCTTCACTGAATCTACCAGCTGTGCAAATTCTTTCAAAAAGTTCTCCTCCAGCAGCATACTCCATGACTATGGCAAGATGAGTTGGTGTTAGAAAGACCTGCAATGCAAAGAAAATGAAGAAGACTTAAAATGGGCTGCTAAATATACAAGAAATGTCAAGTATTTGATGCTAGAATAGAATTTCTCTGCTTTAACCATTAAAAGCAAGATAAAAAATGTCAAGTTGACCACTTCAAGCAAGTTGTAAACATTTCCATTCTCTTTTAACAGTAGTTTTTATTCTTTAATATATCCAAAAGCATTGAAACATTCTAAAAGTGATTGGGATTCCATTAAACATATATATAATATAATATCACAAGAAACCATTGACTTGCCCTGTTCAATTGGCAAAGCAGAGGAATTTGAAGATCAGAAAAACCCCATCTGTTTTCTCTTACTTAATTTTTCAATAGTAAGCTTTCAATCAAACACTGATGAAGAAATAAGCTTCTGATGAATCTGATCAATGCTTTTTGGACAGTTCTAATAACCAAACCAGCAGAATGAAGATATGAAGCTAAAATGAAAGCAATATCTCTGACATGAAGTTCTTGTTCAGGCAGGGCTAGGGAAGTTCTTAAAAACTGAATATTATATCTCACCAGAAACCAGAGAAAAAAAAAAAAAGCTTAAACAGAACAAAACAGAACCATTGTAAACTCAGTTCTGTTCGAAAACAACTCTGGTTTTTACTCTGTAAGACCATTGTATATAATTGAGAAGAGAAAAGCAAAAGCAAAAACCCTTCATTCACTATTGAAGGAGCCCTAAAACTTAACACAAGCATTCCTGCAAAGTTTCAACATACAAGGAAGAAACTACAGAGTAAAAAAAAAAAGTTAGGTTTGAACTTTGAACTTTGAATAAGTGTATATATATATTACCTCCTTGAATCTTATTATATTTGGATGCTTCAAGGACCTATGGTTCATAATCTCCCTCTGAACATGTTCATCAATCTGCAAAACAAAACAAAAATTAAAAACCTTAAAAAAAAAAAAAAAACGCCAACCCAAATTTGCTTATGAAGAAACAAGGGCAACAAAACAAAACAAAACAAAACAAAAACAAGATCATGAACTGAAATGAAGCCATAGCTATATACCTTGGGGCCTCTCTCAATATACTTGACAGCATAAAGCTCACCACTCCATTTATCTCTCACAAGCTTAGCAACCCCAAAGTTCCCTGATCCAATATCTTTCAATATCTCATAACGCTCCATATTTAATTTTCCCCAAGAAAAACTATGTCTTCAATGTTGGTTTTAATAAATTTCTGGTTTTTGTTGTTTCAAGTAACTTGCAATAGAATTTCTGTCTGGTTTTTTTTAGAGTAATAAGGCCACGAAGAAGAGAATCTCCATGATTTGCAAAGGCCACGAAGGGTTTTATTATTATGATTTTTGTGGGATAGTTGAAAGCAAAGGCTAAAGCCACGATGCCCCATTATTATACTACTACTAAATATAAATGATGACTGTCAAAATGGTGTCAACGCCGGAGGGACAAGAGGACACGTGGTGAATGACTAGAGGTTAGAATATGGAGCAGAACTCAGAACAAGTTGCACACCGACGTAGCTTGCTTTTTGGGTAATCCCTCTGGTTTTAGGTTTCCTCCACTTACTCGCTTTCTCCTTCTGTTTCGTGCCAAAATATCGTCACCCTCTTTATTGTTTGGTCAAATTTTAGATTTATTAGTTATAACTTATAAATAAAAAACTAAAAATTTTGGTTGAGTAATTGAATTATGAAAGGAAAAAAAAATTTCTTATTTGGGTTATGGAATTTAATATTGGATTTCATACATTTCCGGCATAAAAAATAAATATTTAACATTTTGATTTGGTAATCATTCATATGAATCATATCTTTTGCTTTCATTTTTAAGAAAGAAAGAAATAAATTCGAGTTAATGGGAAATTGGAAGGAGTCTAAAGTCTACTAAATCGCCCCCTTGGGGTGGTTTAATGACAAGAAATCGAGTATAAGATTTGCTGTAAGCGTGGTCATGGGTTCGAGTCTAAGTAAACGCAAAGTTTTTCTCACATAAACTCTTACTTATTTCCACCTTGTGTTATGATCCACTCTTGACACGCCCTACTATTATCCACAGGTGTGCCCCTCGGAGTCACCGGGATTTAAGAGGGAGCGGGGGACTTAGGCCCCTGGGATCGATGACGTCCACCAAGAAATCCCTTTTTTTAATGCCAAAAAAAAAGTCTACTAAATCTTTTTGTGGCCTGTAAAAGCGAGTAGATGAGTTTTGGTAATCGAGGAGAGTGGGGGATAGTAATTGAAGAAGGCAAATTAATTGTCCCAAAATTCTTTCAAATTACGAGGAGGAGAAGATAAGTGACAGTGGGTAGAACAGAAGAATGACGTGGACGGTGGAGAAGTGATGATAGGGGAGGAATGGGATTGTGGTCCCTACATTAATTGGGATTTTATTTTCTTCCTTTTTTTTTGTAGTTTATTTTTAAGCCTCATTTTCATATATTGAAGTAGAAAAAAAGAATGAAAAAGATAGCAAAAGGAAGAAGCATTTGCATATACATACAAAAAACATGGTAACCATCACCCATCAAATTTTATCAATGAGTGCGATTTCTGTTTGAATTCAATTTATTAATGACATGCATGCACATTTATGTTCTTTTTTTATGGTATAAATCGAAAATATTGCTTTCCTTCAATTCATTTTATGCCACTTGTCCCTAAATTCTCTTTCAAAACAAATTTTTCTTGGATTATTATAAGGAAAGATATTAAAAATGATAATTAATTAATTAGCAATAGGGTTTGGGAGATAATTGCTCTGTTGAACTATTCTTTTGAAGCCAATATGCCTCTAATGGAGGGATCTAAAGACTCGAAATTTGAGGTTAATGCTTCCTCTTGACATGCCGAGTTGTCTCTGCAAATATTGCAATAAGAAAAAAAAAAAACTTGTAATTTGTGATGTCCAATATTCATATATGCATTGCATTATGGACCTAATTTGAACTTTTCACCAACGTGGGTCTTGTTTTTCACCATGCATGATTCATGAACATGAAATTCTTAAACCCAAATTAATTACTACCTTTGCTTTGCTACATATTTGAATAAGAAGGTTGGCCATTTGCTTCGGTTAAACTAGGTGCATGACGCGTGTTGGATATGGATTAATCAGAGCAAAACTCTGAATACCGAGATTTAAGAAATATGAGGTAATTCGTTACTCAACATATAGGATTCGAGTTGTATCTATGAATAATGAAATAATTGTTGATTTTTTGCAAAAAGGAAAACTTAGATCTGGGTTTTCTTTCTTATCATTTTGGTAATTGGTCAATTTCTTATTTATCCCAGCAGAATCAAAATCTGGTGCTTGTGCTTAATGCTGGTCCACCTCAATTATCATTGCCAGTCTCAGGCCTCATATTGATTTGCTAGATGCAACTAAGGGTCGATTCATTACTGTAAAGATTATAACATAATGATGAACCTTTTTAAGTTAGTTACATGATTTGAAGGTTCGTTAGCCTTATCTATTTGAATTATTAGATTAGACAATAGTATAATTCTGTACCCTCTAGCTACTTCCAAGTCCAATCTTGAAATGATATGTATGGTAGAACATTGCTGTTGTTTTTAAGCCATGGTCAGATTCTTCATGCTTGCAAAATTGTGTCACTTTGGACCCAAAGCCTAGGCCCACGAATATTTTCAGATGGGCTCATCGGGCCCATAAACATGCTCGAGATTTACTTTAGTCTTTATAAATACAGACTGCAGGAGGGAAGTATTTGTATAGCAAGCTTTTGCAACACTCCATTGTTGAAATCTCTCTTCTGGCCAACAACAATTGGCTTTTATCGTGGAATGTTCTTAAAACTAGTATATCTATGAATCAAGGTTTCCTTTAATTAACCCAACTCAGGTAATTAAAGTATTAAAACCTCGATATTAGCTAATGATATTAGCTTACAGCAGCTCATTAAGTTATACACTATATATACAATACAGGTTATTAAGAGTCACCCTTCATAGTCATCAGATATTTGAACTCCATTCGTCTTCACTTTAGAGTTCATATCCTGGGAACTTAGAACTTTGGGGTTCAACCAGATCAAACCAGAGGCAAGCTGTCCCGGCAAGTCCTTGGAAAAGGGAGTAGGCATGATCAACTCCGCGGGCATGGCTCCCGGTGTTTACGAGCTTCCTTGCATTATGATACAGGAAGCTTGCAAACGCCCTTGCTCTCTCTTCGTATATGGTCTCTCCTGTAAGGCGGTAAAGAGAAAGGAAAGCGTAGGCATTTCCGGCAATACCATCAGCTAGTCCTACCTTCTTCACTAACCCATTCTTCCATACAACTTCCCCTGCTTCTATAGCAGCATCACGGAAATCTCTATCATTTGGATACACCTTCAAAGATAAGCCAAAAGTTCTGTTAGCTCAATTATAAATGGCTTGAAGCATTTTTGCAGGCTACAAACTTTTCCTAATTTCTAAGGTCTCTGCTTAATAGTACCAATTATACCTTGCTATGTATTTGACCACCCAAAACAAAGCTAGTACTACTATATAATTAACTCCATTAAACTTGCAAGGCATATTTGAAACTCTGAAGCTATAAAACTCATAACATGCTAATTTTATGTTAAAAGTGCCTTCAAACATAAGTTGCAACTTGCAATAAGTGTACCATAGTTTTACCAACCTGTGATGCCTTAGTCAGAGTGATTGCCATGCTAGTTGCACCATGAGACCACTGGACCAACTTGTCCCTTGGGTTCCCTTCACTTGAAGGGTAATTTCCACTATGAGGAAACCTGTTACTCATCATGTATCTTAAAGTTCCTTTGACATCCTTGGCGTCTTCTTCAGAAAGAGGGAAGTGCAGTAGCACTTGCAAGATTCCAGCAAGACCATTGGCTGCACCCCAATACCTTGTCCCATGCCATCTGTACATAAGTGGGCAGGCTGGGTGATCAGAAGCCCCTGTCCTGCCCCCGGCTAATATGGCATTGATAATCGGCATAAGAACATCATCGGGCACTGTCTCCTTTCCGAGATGCTTGTTTAGGAACAAAGCAGCCCACAAGAATCCAGCTCTCCCATAAAGAAGATCATAGGACATTCCTAAACCACCTTCCTCAGGTCCTACTGGGAGGGCTCTTTCTTGTGCTACCTATATTTTGACAGTCAAAATACCAAGTTATTACCAAATACCAACGCTTTACTGAAAATCTCAGTGTTCAAAGAAACTAGCATTACAATTAAGAGATAAATTGTCAAATGATGGGGGGTTACAGGTATATTATGGATTTATCAATATAAAGATTTGTTGGTTTCTTGACAATCCAAAGAAAGGAAACAAAAAGACATGAATGAGTTATTGTTATGATCCAATCCAATTTCAGTGACCATCTAAGTAGAGATGGAACAAAAACTATGACATATGAAACAAGAAATGCTGACATTAGTCTGTTGAATAATATCTAGCTTCTAGTGCTGTCCAGCAGAGCAAGGGGCCAATCAATGTCAATCAAGTGAAATGGCCTACATTCCATCAAAGCAAAATTCCATGCCTCAATTGTAAAAATCCCCATAGTCATGATAATTGTCTACTTAAAGCAGAAATTCTAACTACCTAACATTCAAAATGACATTTATTTGGCAGCATCTTACCTAAAAACTGAAAGCCTTTAACAAGAATAGAAAATTAGAAATCCAATATATAGACTTAATAATTAATTTCAATATATCTACAAAAAGAAAAAGCCAATTACACAAGCAATGCAAGTAGGGAACCACATATGCCTTACCAAAGACAAAAGTAAAAATTTTCTTATCTATGAAGCTATGCCCCACGGCCAAGCAAGTAAGATATACTCATTTCTTTTGAAAAGTACTTGTTTCTTGTATTTAGTTGGTAATTAAGACAATCATTTATGGATTTTGCTACACGAAATCGCATGATAGAAGCACATAGATTTTTCATCATGAATTGAAAGTGATTACTTCAAGGTGAAGACAAATACCTCAAGGAAAAGATTTAGAAAAAAGTTAAGCCTTTGATGGTCCCCCATGTAATTAGCCACCACAGCTCCAAGTGAATAGACCCCTCCTCTACCACACAAAAAAGTCACATGTCTGCATATAAGAAAGAAAGATTATCTTATCAAATCAATCTTCACATTCAACATCAAAGATTATTCATTTTGATACTTCAAGAAGAAG
This sequence comes from Corchorus olitorius, assembly GCA_001974825.2. Taxonomy (NCBI): domain Eukaryota; kingdom Viridiplantae; phylum Streptophyta; class Magnoliopsida; order Malvales; family Malvaceae; genus Corchorus; species Corchorus olitorius. The sequence goes on from AWUE01019526.1 coordinate 88,686, forward strand.
GATATATAACCTTAAAACACCATAATCTTCCCATGTTTCTGAACAATAAGTTATAAACAGGATCTAGGAGCCTTAATATATGATGTAATCACTCAAATTTACCTTTGGCCATTGACTGAAATATATATGAATCTTTTTAAAATTAAACTGTTACAAAACTTAAGTACTTAACTGCTAACATAAAAAAAGATCTGAATTTCTATATATATAACTTTGATTGTTGTAAGATATTTTGTCCATGTATAGTATCAAAGAAAAAGGTGTCATAGGGTACTTGTAGTTTTGCAAATTAAGGCAAAACACAAAAAGAAAGTGACATTTTCTAATTTTCAGCCTATTTCTGCCATGAAAAATCTGTACGGTCACTTTCACCATATCATACTCGATATTAAAAAAAAAAAATTACCTAGTGGAGGCACGTGCGACAGAGGCGCACGTGTCAACGATCTCAGCGGACAATAGCAAGTCCTGCTGGTTACCAGTCACCTCGTACGATCTCAGGCAAGTGAAAGCTGTTCCGAGCAGACCCGTGTAGACAGTCGGGTCTATCCCCGTGCCCGACCCGACACAACTACCACCACCTTCTTTCCACGTCAGTTCCACCACCTACATCCATCCGTACGTATTCAGTAACCCACCACCGTCGTCAACACCGCCCCCCCCAAAAAAAAAAAAACCAAAGACAAAAACTCAGCTTTAACCTTCTCTCTAATAACAATCTTTACCAACTAACAAGAAAAACTTGAAAAGTCTGAAATTTGCAAGCATAAAAAGAAAAAAAAAAATTTCTACGTACCTGGTTCTTGAGAGCTATGGCAGCTTGGAGGAAAGTATCAGCAGGGAGTGACAAATTGGAGACCGTTGGATCCAAGTTAAGCAAATGATCCAACCGTTCATTATTACCAGTACCCTCTTCATGGCTCTCTTTAGAAGCTGCAAACTCCAACACTGAAGGCATTGCTCTCTCTCTTTGGGTTTTTTGAATTTAGATTCTTTTGTTTTTTGGGTTTTTGTTTAGCAATTAAAGGGAAGATAAAGGGAAGAATCAGATGCCCATTATTATAAGCAAGTAGGGGTGGGCATTGGGCAAGTGAGAGGGAAAGGAAAAAGGTGTGAGAACAGATTTACTGCTGCTCGCCTGCTCCTTAATCCCACTGTTGTTGTGTTGGGCTCTGGTTGTATGGAATGGCGGTGCAACACACGGAGACAGTCGTTTGATACACGTGTCGTATTCTCGAGGTTGTTCTTGAGATTAAAAAATTATTTAACCGTTGATTGATTTGCACTTGGGTTTATGCTTTTAATAAGAAAAAAATCAGACAGGCGATAGGATAACGTGGGCCACTGGTCTCATTTGTTTTAAGGAAGGTGAAAAATATGGGGATTTGATTTCATTTCATTCAATTAGTACTATGAATGATTTATGATCTTTTTTTTTTTTATGGTGATGGGATGGGATTTAGGGAAAATAAAACAGTCATGTTTATGTAGCACTAGTTTTTTTTCCAATGAACAATGTTTGTGTGTATTAGTAATTACAAATATTGTATCAACCTAGAATAATTATTAAAATTTAATCATAAATTATAGCAAAATAGGATTATCGAGATAAATCTTTTAAAAAAAGTTTATGTTAAAGATAAATCTTTAAATTTAGAACATCATTTCATTATAGTACTAAAAATATTAGTGCTTATAGCATAATTTCTTCGATAACTAATGTGAAACTTTATTGTATAATAATAATCTGTCCTATATTATTATATTGAAGGGTAATAGCACGTGATTTATGGTCCATTTAATTTAATTTTGTTATTTTGAATTTCTTGTGGCATGAAATGAACATGATTGATTAAGGGTATGGCCGTATGGGTACATGTTAGTGGGTGAGATTTGGGAAGTTGTTTTCTTCAATTAGATGGAATTTATTAATGATTGGCAATTTGATTTTATTTGGATGGGGAAATTGAATTGACACGTCACATCACACTATTTTTTTCCTGATTCTTACATGATTTTTTTTTGTTTCCTTGAATTAAATTATTCATGGTATAAAAAAATTAAATTATTCAAATTTATATGTGGGTTGGAAAATAAAACTGCAAATTCTTGAAGAAATATCTCAATGATTATAAAGTTTTTAGAATCCCATATATGAAAATACTAATACCCAAAAAAATTCCCATATAATAAATTGCAAAATTCCACACAATCAGAAAAATTGGTAAGAATTACAAAATTCCACACAATCAGAAAAATTGCTAAGAATTTTGTCCCTATAACGTATTATTGCTAGTCATCTCATGTTTTGTAGCAAAACTCCACTTAAATAGTGATAAGATCAGTTTGTTGAACCAATTGTGTAAGAACACGTTATGGGGACCAAATTTCGAATCAATTTTTCTGATCATATAGTAAAATTCAAATAAATTTTATGTTCGAATTGGGAAAACATTAGATATTTTTTCTTGTTTTTTTGGAAAACAAATTAATATTTTGTAGGGAAGGCGCGCGGACCAAATCAATTAATTCCTCGATTAGAAGATCTTATTATAGTTTTTTTTTTTTGGGTTAAAAGATCTTATTATAGTTTTGGAACTACATATTCAAATTCTTAGAAGATTAGAACAAAATAGAGAATATATAACAAGCAAATATGTGTATGTACGTGTATATATAGTGGATAAGAAATTAAATAACTAAATAATAATAAAAAAAGAAATTTAATTCATAAAAAAACTATGATATATATATGGAATAAGATCATATGCCAATTTAATACTTACAAGTAATTGAAAATGAATTACGTAATTTGCAAAAGAATATATATATTACACTGAATTAGAGATGAATCACCACATAATGTCAAATTGTTTCTTGTTTGACTAGGAAATTCGTATCTCCAATTGTTTTCTTGTGCACTGCATAATGAAACAATTTGCCATTTCCCAGTTTGTTTATTTCCAATGGGTAACATAATCCCTCATATTTGACCATGAAGAAATAGTCAACCATAAAGAACGAAGAAAAAGAATTATACGAAAAGATATTCCTTGTACCTAAGAAAATCAAATTAAACTGAAGATATTCGAGGTCGATGATACCCATCAAGAAACCCTTTTTTTTTAAAAAAAAAAAACTAAAGATATTCTTAATAACAAATTACATCTTTTTTGTTTGAGTTTGATATCGTTCAACTTTTCAATTCGAATTAATCAGAGTTAATGTACAATTGATATGATATTGAAGTTTGTAAAATTTGAGGAAAAAGAAATTGGTCCATTTTATTCTAAGTTCTAAAATTTGGTAACTGTTGCATATTTTTATTGAAAGGGACTTTTTTTTATTTCAAAGAGGACAAAAATTTACATTTATCTATTTTTTGCCCAAGGTTTTAATTATGAGAATCAAATGAGAACATATGAAAAGCTTCATTATCATCTGCTAAATAGGGATGATTCTTTATTAATTTTTAGGTACAACTACTTTCCTTTCCGTGTGCTTTTGATTTAACATTTACTAAAATAAAATAATTTGCCCAGATTGTTCATGCAATTATCATGTCCTTTTTCACAAAAAAAAATTATCATGTCCTTTTTTCAGCTGCCCAACAAAAAATATCTATAAAAAAATCCACCTTATTAAATTATCACCATCATTTTTTCCTTTCTTTTTTTGGACTAAATAGATTAGGAATTCATTCAACATTATTTTGATACCCAAAAACCAAAATCAAGCCGATCTAATTTGATTTGTCTTGAAGATTAATATCATGTGTTAATCTGGGCCACAAGGTTGAATTTAAAAAAATAAAAATTGATGGGATTCAATTGAAGTACTACTGGAAAGTGTAAGCCAAGAAACAAAAATGTCTTATGGGATAAAAGATGTTCACATGACATATAAATCTCATTTCTTCAAACAATTTTACTAAAAAAAAGAAGAATAATGTAAACAATCTGAAGAAATTTTCATATACTGTGAAAATCATACAATCAAATTAATATTGCACAAATTAAATTGAAAGTGATCACATATTTACTCATGCATACAAAAGATTAATTTATATTTTTTCTTACTTATTTTCCTCGACTAAAGGAGATGGTGGTTCCTTCTTCTGCTGGAAACTTCTTCTCCTTATGAGATCACCAAACCTTCTAAGCAAAGCTCTCTTCTTCCTGGAGTTCCTATCACTGTCTTCATCAAAATGGGCTGCATCAAAATGATCAAACTCTTCACCAGCCAAAACTTCGTCATCAGTCAATGTAGAATTAAAAGACTTCTTCCTCCGATGAGCGGCGGCCACCCTTGCCTTGTCTGGAGTTTCAGCCACGTCAAAGATCGATCCTCGAAGAGGGTCAGAGTTATCGGAATCTGATTCTTCGTCACTTTCCTTCGGTGGGATTCTGATCACTAATTCTTCATCTTCATCGTCTTCGTCAAAAACAACCGGTTCTTTGTAATGATAATATGGGATTTTTATGCTCAGACAAGTACTAGCACTGTATCTATGATGATGCTTTGGTTTCTTCGTATGTTCCTTGTGTTGTTCTTTTTCCTCTTTCGATGGTGTAATAATTTGCTTCTTACTTTGCTCTTGTTCTTGATGATCTGTTATTTCCCATTCCTTTGGTGTTGGTGTTGTTGCTGTTCCTGTTGCTTCACAGAAAAGTTTCTTCAATTCCCTGATGTTTTCAAAAGCTGCAGCTTCGTTGATTTTTAGGTTTTCATTTTCCTGGGAAAGGAAATTCAAAGCTTCGTCTTTTTTGGCTAAGGAATCCTTGAGTTGGGAATTTTCTTCCCTAGCAATACTTGCGGCTTCTTTGGCTACATTAGCTTCATTTATGGCTTGTTTCATTATATCACGAAGTTTTTGATTCTCTTCCTTTGCTTTCTCGTACATAATTTCAGCCTCTTTGAGTGATTCCATCAAATTTTTGCATTCTTCTTGTGCGGAATTCCTTTCCTCTTCAGCTTTCTTAATGCATTCCACAAATCCCGTCTCTTTCCCATTCCATGCTAAAATCGATTCTTCGGCTTCTAATCTTAATCTCTCCGAAGTGTTCTTGTATCGATCAGCTTCTTTCTTTGCTTCTTTATACTTTTCCTCTTTGTTCTTCAATTTCACCTTCAAATTCTCTGTCTCCCCTCTGGTTTTCTCAAGTTCCAATTGGGTCAACGCCAATTTCTCCTTTGTTTGATTTGCTTCCGTCAAAACTTCTTTCAATGCCAAAGCTAAATCATCCATGGCTTTCTTGCTGTTTTCTTCAGCCTCGGCAGTTGTTTTCAATTCATCTTTTAACGAATCAACCTCCTCAACTAAACTCTTGGCATTTTCCGAAGAAATCTTCTCGTTTTCTTGAGCTTTAAGCAAACTTTCCTTCACCATTTGAAGTTCAGACTTTAGGGTTTCCATTGCTTCTTCATGGTAATCCTCAACAGAACTTTGGGATGCATTTTCAGATGATGAAGCTTCCATTTTTTCCAACTTCGTATGGAGAGAATCAGTTTCACGCCTTGAAACTTCAAGCAACATGTTTGTTTCCTCAAATTGTTTCCTTATAGCAACATATGAATCATAAATCTTCTTTTCGGATTCTTTCCCTTTCTCAATTTCTTCCTCCAATTCATGAATCCTTTTCTTTCCTTCGGAAAGCAATTCCATTGCCTCAGACTCAAAAGATTGAACCTTGATCAACTCATCTTTTAACTTAATATACGAAGCTTCTTTCTCTGCCAATTTCATTTCCAACTCTTTAGCCTTTCCAATTTCATATTTCAAGGATTCAATACATCGATCCTTGTTCTTCAATTGCTCAATTGCACCATTTAAAGCATCCTTCACCGCGGTAAGCTCTGTATGAATGTCTGCAACTTTCCCAGAATCCATTGGATTCATCATTGTTGGCTCTTCCTCAAGCTGCCCCATTTCTTGTTAATGTCTCTGAAACCCAAATTTAAAAAAAAAAAAAAACATCCTTTCCTACACATTCAAAACAAAACAAAAACAAGAATTTTATACCTTAAATTGAACAAGAAATTAACATATGGTCAAGAAAAACAAAAACATAGCATGAGATTAACATATACCTTAAATTGAAATGGAAATTAGTGGGATTGAGGGTTTTCTTCAGAGGGACAGGAAAGACTAGGGAATTGATCTCTCAAGAGACTTTTTCCCTTGTCAAATCTTGAGGCAGAGAAAGGTTTTTTTTTTTTTTGGATGTAAGGAATGAATGAATAAATGAGGTTCCTTCAATTTCTTTTTGAAAAGTAAAGGAATGAAGAACATCAGCGAAAAAAAAAAAAAAACAGTATCTAAAAATAAACAAAAGATTTGGTGATGGATATTATACCGACTCCATTAATGTCTTAATAATAGATAAAATGGCTTGAAAACAAAACAGAAGCTAACAACACTAAAAACAATGTTGGAACAAGAAAATTGTTATGGGGAGAAAAACACGGCACCAAATCAAAATAGTACAACTAAAAAAGTATCGATATTCATGTAAGAATCTTCTAAATTTGGACAAAAGAGAATTCAAAGTAAAAAGGAAGAAAATCTAGGGAGAGAAGTCAATGGTTCATTTAGGAAGAAAACCCGAAGTTGGCGGGTATCCCACAAAAACATCAAATTAAAGCTATAAGAAATAGAATCTTCGCCGTAACGAGGAAAGTGGTTAAGGATAAGAAGAAGAAGAAGATGAGAGAGCTTTGCATTGGAAACGAAAATTATTGGACGGTTTGGACTTTGGTTAATTTAATATAAAAGGGTGTTTTATTTGTTGCTTCTTTTGTTTTGATTTTTGAATGCAATTAGTCATATTTAATTAGTCATATTTGGCTACTTTTAGCCTTGTTGACATGGTCGGTCTCTCAAAGAATGTTGGGTCCAACTTCTTCCAAAACGAAATAACCTAATCAATCATATGAAACAATGGGGCGCTGGCCCTTGGACTTGGTATTCAGTATTTGTCCAAGTATTTGGGTTAGTGTGGTTGGCTAGCTAACCAATGCAAATCATTTTTGAATCAAATGAAACATAGACTATGACTCTATGATGGTTGAAACACAAAATAGGAATGAATTTGGTGAAGATTTTGTACCATTTAAAATATAATATCTCATTACCAACAAGGGGTTGTTTCAAGTGGTTTGACACTCGTTCCCCTTAAATAAGACAAATCCGACTCGAACAAGGTTAATTTATAAATATAAAAAAAAATAGATAATATCTCATTCTCTATCTAATTTGCAAACTTTTGTTGTTACTCCTTTTCTTTTATTTTTCATAACTTGTCCTTAATTATCAAATATTTACAACAATAGTCTATAATTATATACAGATATATTTGGTATTTTGTACTTTATTTTTCATATATAGTAGGCTGAATAATATGTACCGATGGAATGAGATTATAATAAAAATCAACTTTTTAAATCCACAAGAATCTTGGCCAAAAAAATCCACAAGAATCTCAATCATGTTCACATGTCTAACGGTGATAATATTTATTTCGAAACGCAATCGATAAGAACGTCAGGATGGCCGAGTGGTCTAAGGCGCCAGACTCAAGTTCTGGTTCTCGTTAGAGAGCGTGGGTTCAAATCCCACTTCTGACATCTATTTGGTTTCATTTTCATTTTTTAATTAATTTAATTTTTTTTTAAATTTAAATATCGATACAATTGGGCTTCTATCAAGCCCACAATCACTAGGTGCTGCTGCCCATTTTAGGCCTTAGCCCAGGTTTCGGGTATATATATATGTGATTCATGTGAAGAAATGTGAGAAATATATATCAGTATTTGCTTTCTATAACATTCATATATTCACCTTAAGTTTGATGGTCCAATCATTCAGAGTATGGAAATTTTACATTTAAGAGTTACATATATAGCTAATACAACAATGGTAACATGCAGGGGAATATGAATATCTACACCAACATGCCTTCTCATATGAGGATCAATCCCTGAGTTTTTGGAGTAGCAGAAATAAAGCAATGATTCATTGGATGCAAAAGAATAATCTTCCAGTGTCTCCATATAGAAACTTGCAGCACTTGAGAGTCAATGGTTGATTGGCTGACAAAGTAATACTCTACCATCATCTCAGTCCATAGAAGGATGAACAGGAACATGTCATCTGCAGAAGAAAGGATATAAAAAGGGAATAGTACCGGTTTAATAAATCAACCTCGTTACACAAACAGAGCAGCCAAGGTGATTGATGACAGATAATTGTGTGCCACAACATGTCTTCACAAGATTTTACCTCAGTAAGTATGGCTGCCCTGTTAAGGCATCAAGACCTGTGCTCTTTTTCCGTTCCTTCCTAATAAGATGTCCCCATTGTTCTAGCCAAATGAATTCGGATTTTCCAAATTTCAAATGTCTTCGAGCAGGAAAATAACAACTCTCATTGAGATATAAGTCAACCAAAACAAGTCCACAACAAATCAATTTCTGCAATACTAACCAACCCTTTCAGTTGTAAACTGATACTCTTAATCTCTAAATGAATCTTATCAGTGTCTGGATGAGAGGTATCACCCCCAAGGAAGTAGTGCACCTTATTACCAATCTGCATCCAACTATATGCACTTTGTTTTCTTACTCCTAGTTCTGTCATCTTTTGCCTAACTCTTGAGACTTTGTCCCACATTTCAGCTGCAGCATATATATTGGACAAAGCAACATAAGCTCCAGAACTATGTGGATTCCATTCCACCATTTTCTTAGCTGCTATTTCTCCTAATTCTACATTCAAATAAGTAGTGCAGGCAGACAGAAGAGCACCCCAAACTCCAGCATCAGCTTCAAAAGGCATCTCCTGAATTATCTTAGACGCCTTTTCCAGCTGACCTGCTCGACTAAGTATATCAACCAAACAAGAGTAATGTTCAGGCATACGACAAATCCCATATTTTTTAACCATTAAGTCAAAAAACTCCATACTTTCATTTACCTTCCCTACATGACCACATGCAGATAATAAACTAAGAAAAGTTACCCCATCTGGATCAACACCAGCCATTTCCATCTGGTTGAAGCAAAGAACAGCTTTTTCATACAGACCATGATGTGCATATGCAGCAATGATTGTATTCCATGAAACAAGGCCTGCACCATTAGTTTGCCTAAAAGCTAGCTCAGCATCAAGGACGTCACCACATTTGCTGTACATTGTAATCAAGGAATTACACAAAGAAAGATCCAATTCAAACCCATATTTTATAACAAGCACATGTATTTGCCTTCCTTCTTTAAGTGATGCAAGAGCAGAACAGGCAGTCAAAACAGAAACAAGGGTCAAATCATCTGGTTGCATACCCAGATTAAACATTTCGGAACACAACTTCAGCGCTTCCTCTCCAAATCCATTTTGTGCATAACCTGCCATATGTAAAACCATATCATAATCCTAATTCATTCTAGAGTAATTTTCTTTTCAGTTATAGTAGATAAAGGAATTGGAGTTAGCATCACCTGTTATCATTGCATTCCAACACACTAGATCCTTACATTGAATTCCATCAAACAAAATCCTTGCTTCTTCCACGTTCCCTTCCTTAGAGTACCCTGTCACCATAGCTGTCATAGCAACAACATTCTTAACAGGCATCCGCTCATACAACTCCCTAGCTTCAGAAAACTTCCCATTATCAACATACCCACTGATCATCACCGTCCAAGAAACGAGATTCCTACATGGCATCTCATCAAAAATAGCTCTCGCCTTCTCAACTTCCCCAACTTTCATATACCCATCAATCATCGTGGTATAAGATATGACGTTCTTACTCGGCATTGCTTGAAAAAGCCTTGCAGCTTCCTCTATCCTATTCCATCTCACAAAACCCGATACCATGGCGTTATAGGACGCTGTATTTGTCTGAGGCATTGCTTGAAAATACTCAAAAGCTTCATCAAAGCAGCCATTTTCGACACAACCGGCTATCATGGAGTTCCATGAGATTATATTTCTTTCGGGCATTAAATTGAAAAGTCTCTTGGATTCTTGGAGACACCCATTTTGCCAGTAACCGGTAATGATAGAGTTCCAGGAGACGATGTCGTGGTTGGGCATATTGTCGAACAGTTGTCGAGCAGCCTCAACGTTACCGACACGTGATAGTTCTCGGATCCTAACATTGCATCGAAACACATGGTGGGTAGATAGCTGCCTAGCTGGGGTTGGGAGGCTGAAACTGAGATAACGGTCTGCAGAGTTGAAAGGGGAGGAAATTTGAAACTTGGGTAGAAGAGGGAGAGAGTTGAACTTGATGAGGTTGGATCGGTGGCTAAGGAAAAGCATGAGAGAGTAAAAGAAGAAGAATTGGCGGTATTGATCTAGCCCTTTAGTTTGCGTTTTCAGTTTGTGCAACAAAGTGGGGAGACTCCAATTGTCCCAAAGTCCTACTCCTAACTAACGGTAAAGTCTAAAAAGACTCTTTATTCTATCTAATCTAACCTCATCCTCGTCTGCTTACATTTGAAGTAGAAAGGCTTGAATAACGTACACTCAAAGACATAGTTCTCGGTTTCTAAAAAGGTAAAACAGCTAGTGATGGCCGATGGGGACGTTACATACAAGTGTCCAGCCGTCCACTTGAACATTTGTGATCACTCTAGTCACTACATATATTGATTATTGGGTCTACTGAACCACATGCTTATTGAGCCTTCTGCTACCTAATCACGTGCTTCCAAAGCCCAACGGAAATGATGGGTCCAATTCCAAACCACCCAAAACCTAAAATTTCCCAACTCTTATTACCAAATTACAGCCGTCCATTTTCCACCCAAGGATAAACATAAATACACACCATTGTCTTAGAATCACCAGTCTCATCATCAAACACTGCTTCTTTCTCGCCCCCCATAAAAGACTACATTTCAATTCACAGTTGAATTTGAAAACGTTACAAGTCACGGCACAAATATTAGAGAGAATTGGTCATTTGGTCAAACGAAATAAACCAAACACCGCGTTGCAATATAAAATCAATAATGACAGCCCATCGAGAAGAATCAAATTTAAGAATCAATTAACAAAACTAAACTACATTAGGGTTGGCAAATAACAGATAGATGATGTTCAAAGCCACTACAGTGTTTGTGGCAGAGCATATGAAAACACATTTGAACAGAGGAATATACCCACAGAAACTTGTCCATTAACAGATTCATAATATCAGACACCACCCTTCATAACCCCATTTCATCACATCACATGAAAACCTAACCACCTAACCATCAACCTATCATCATCTTTCTATCTACCTAACAAAAGGCACAAAATACCCCAAAAGACAAAAAAAAAAACACAACCCTTCCTTTTTCCCTACAAACCAACAAGAATTACTTCTTCCTAAGTGAGAAATCATCAACATTTAAGCACGCTCGCCCCTGATCCTGCGAGCCAGCTGGATATCCTTAGGCATGATTGTGACACGCTTGGCGTGGATGGCACACAGATTGGTGTCTTCAAAGAGACCCACAAGGTATGCCTCAGCAGCTTCCTGGAGAGCCAGAACAGCATGGCTCTGGAAACGCAGATCAGTCTGCAAGACAAATATAACACAAGTCAATCATTGGCTACCAAAAGAAAAATCAATTGTCAACGGGAATGAAAAAGTACTAAAGACCCATTTTTATACCTTGAAGTCCTGGGCAATTTCACGGACAAGCCTCTGGAAAGGCAATTTCCTGATAAGCAGCTCAGTACTTTTCTGGTACTTACGGATTTCACTGTTTCAAACAGAATTGAGAAAGTTAATTAATAACCTAAAAGACAACAAATTCAACAAATGAAAAGACAAAATAACAATGTAAAGAACAAATTGAATTACCGAAGGGCAACAGTTCCAGGACGGTAACGGTGAGGCTTCTTGACACCACCGGTGGTTGGGGCAGACTTACGGGCAGCCTAATAAGAGACAGAAAGGGATCAAAGGTTAATAACGAGAAACCAAAAACCTCAAAATTAGGGAAAATCATGCTTAAAATGGTGAAAAACCGAGGTGAACCTTGGTAGCGAGCTGCTTCCTTGGAGCCTTTCCTCCAGTTGACTTACGGGCAGTTTGCTTGGTACGGGCCATCTCTGGAAAAGAAAAGATGAATAATTTCAGATGACTACTAATGTCTTCTACTTTCTATCTACATTCTCTAATCTACCAAACAGAACAAGGAAATACAGATCTTGATTGATTGTTAACTACCTCAAGACAGAGAAATTGAATTACTCGTAGGCAATTACCTAAAAACCTTAAATTCCCCCAAAAAAGTATATTCAAAACCCTAATTATCGAAATCAGAATTCAAACACGAAACAATCGAACTAAAATCTGAGAAAACAAGCTAAAGAATTCAAGAATCTACAGAAAAATTAACCTCAGTATAAAATTCAGAGAAAAATTTAACTAAGCCCTAAATTACTCTATCCATATCCTAATTCAATTAACAATTGATCAAAGAAATAAACCAAAAAGAAGAAGAAAAGGACAAAATCAAAGAAACCCTAAGATTATAGAAAAGAAAATTTTGAAAAAAAAATTAAAAGTAAGAGAGAGAAAGGAAAGAGGAGGGAACGAACCTTGAGATTTGGTTTCTCTTCTTCGCTTGAAACTTTCAAAGGAAACAAAGTTTAAAGTTTGGAAGGCAAAGCAGTTAAAGGATATTTATAAGAGGGAATCGGCTTATATTAAAGTGGATCGGACGGACACGATTCGCTATCCATGTGTTTCTTCTGTACGATATCTGACGGTGAAGACTGTCATAAGCTGTGTTTTCTCAGCCTAAATGGACGGTTTGGATTGGACTAAAAGGGTGTAGACACGGATCGTTATGGTTGAATACTCAATTCTTATTGGTTCAGCGAAAACACATTATTATTATGCCTCTAATGTTAGAGTTGGGAAGTCAAAAAGACACAACACAAGACATCAGTACATTTGTAATTTGTTAATTTGATTTTTTTTAAGGACTTTTTAGCTATTTTAATTTAATTTTTAGTATTTACTTTAAAAGTGCAACAAAAATACATAAATATAAAACAGAATTGACCATAAAGCTTAAAGAGTTAAAGTTAGTATTGAACAAAAAATATAAATTCAATAATTAAAAAAAGAATTGATCATAAAATGCTTAATGCTGAGAGTAACATCTAAGCAAAACTTATAGATTTTTTTTTTTTTTGCTACAAAAACTTATAGATTTTCAATAAAAAGTATTTAACATTTTTTAGGTTAATTAATAATTATTTAGTAAAATAATCTACTTCCTAGGCCCAAAGGCCCAAATAAATGAGTAAAAGAATAGTGATACTGGCAAGTGGTCTTCTTTCCTAAGGCCCAAATATGGCATTGTTTGTGAATTAAAAAAACTTTCAGATTTCAGTTTCAATCCAAATCCATTTTGATGAACATTGGTTCTATCAGAAGCCTGAAAGGGAGGAATCAAAAGATCAGAGGAATTTGAATTTCCACATTCATAAATCAACCACCGTACAAGATTGTACATATAATTGGGGGGTTACTACCCTATTTTAGAAAGAGAGACATTCTTTTGCAATCCCCAATTCCCCATCCTATATAGTAGTAACAATTTGCACTCTGCTCACATATCAGCAGAAATAAGCTGTAACTGTAAGCGCTTTCATCGCGTAACATGAGTCAAAACTGTTTTTCATCAAGAACATCAAACCCAAATGCTTGCAAAGGCTTCTTCGAGGGCTCTCCTCTTGCTCAATTCTATACTCCACCCTCCTGCTCTTCCACCTCTTTCTGCTCGGAGCTTCATCATTTCCTCATCATCAAGGGCATATCCGTGCATGTCCACCCCACCGGCAAGTGGCAAAGGTTGTGGTGCCATACCAGTTGGTCGTGGCTGCCCTCCGGCAACGGTGGGTGCATATTGACCTTGGGCTCCAGCACCAAAACCTCCTTGCAAGCCCTGGTTTATGCCCTATTTCAATAAACACATGATCAGTTGAAATCATGTTGCATCTATAATGGAAGTAAAAACATTACTACAAGTGCAGGAAAAACCAACAGAATTTTAGAAACTTAAGAGAGCCATCTGATATTCATTATTATTGCTTTGGGGAGCTGCTGTAAAAGAATTAGTATCTCAGTAACATGTGAGCTAATAAGTATCCACCCCACAAATGAATTAGCACTAAGAAACTGATTTAGCAACTTAAGGTGAAACCGAATATATTAAAGTTGTCTCAGATCTCAATTACAAACTTAAATACAATAAATCAAAGTGGTATACACATTGTTTAGAGAAAACAATAGCAGCAAAAGAAGCAACTTCTGACGAAAGTCCAGCAACTAATGCAAATTAGATTAAGCTGAAGTGTTCAGATTAGAACTAGCAGTAGGTTAACTAATGTTGAAGACATGAATACCATAGATCAACACAAAAAACTTCCACTGGCACTTTCTCTCTTCTATGCAGTCATGGCATACGAAATTAAATGAAAAATTTTAGATGAGAAAAACCCAGATATATAAGAATTGCACCAACATCATCTGTCAAAGCATTTGAACAAGCAATTCATCCATTTTTCTTGAAGCATGTAGCAACATGAATGAGGTTAAGAGATTAACTATAAATTTCGAATATTGAGACCCATCAAAGGCATGTTCTAACAATGTAAGGCCAACTAGTGATGGCTGCTTTATATCCACGAACATAATTCAACAAAGATAACCTATTGAAAAAGTTCAATGAAAATGAACAAAATCCTCACCGCATCAGTATCAGCCTGCAATGGAACTCCCTTGCAAGCTGCCTGAGCTGCTGCTAAATCTTCAGCCTGTTGGATCAAAACAGCTGAAATCAGTAACTTCTAAAGTTAAAATTTCCAGGAATTCATACTGTTATAACTTCTAAGTTATAATGAACGAACTAAAGAATTCTTGAGAGTTACCTTCTTAGCTTGATTGATCATTATCTGCTCAGCATTCTCTTTCTGATATTTACTAATTCTTTCTTCGATAGCTTGAACATCTATTCCCTCAACTAAATTAAAAACTGCCCCCAAAGAAAAAAAAGAAAACCCAAATTAACAAGTTTAGCTAAAACCCAAATTCGAAAAATGAAATTGCAAAACAACTTACCCATATCTTCCACTTCTTCCAAGTAATCATTGTATTCTCTGAGCGATGGGAAATCTTCTTCCCTTTTATTGAATCTACATAAAGTAAAACGTTAATTTTCTGCATCATTGACGCTTATTCGCTGAATAGCAAAGAAGGGGAAAACTTACATGTTGTTTATTCTTCTACGGATTTGGATCTCCTTGTTGTGAGGATTGGAACTTGCAACCACCATGGCTTTCGAGCTTTGGGTTTTTTTTTTTTTTTCACTATTCCGTTTCTCTTCCTCTTTTGGTTTAGAGAACTGGGTTTCAAAATACTTGGAACGAAAATTCACTGTTTTTTTTTTAAAAAAAATTTCTCTATATATTTTTTGCTTTTCCTTTTTCTCTATATATATTTTTTATTTTTTTTTCCATCAAAGTTTTGTAAGCCAAGAAGTGTTAAAAGAGTAGACCTAATGCAGGGGTTTCTGGGCTCTGGCTCGTTTCGGCCTTCCTGTTTTCGGCATCTATTCCCAAATTACAATGTGAATGTTTCCTTTGCCAATTAAACATTTCCAAATTAGAAGACATGTTTGGGACGTTTTGTCTCTCTATAAATACTAATTCTGAGGCTTTATCAAATAAAATAATACAAATTAAGGTTGAAATTATTATTATTATTATTATTAAGAAAAAAAAAGATAGTTGTCCAACTATAAAAAAAAAAAAAGTATTACAAATAAATGTATTGAAACCATTCCTCAATTACCAATATTCAATTTACATTCTAGCTCTCCATCATCTATTTTTAAGAATACACCTATAACTCAAGCTGATCAAAAGGGGGAAAAGTAAACAAAAAAGAAAAAAGAAAAAAAGAATCCGACTAGCCTACCTCATTTTTCTTTTACAAAGTTACCCAAGAAAGAAAAAGAAGGGACGAGTAAGGAAATGGCTCTACCAATGCATGCCGGCAATCACCTTATACACCAAAAGGGCTCCTAAAATACTACCCTGCTATTTTCATACACACCTTGCAACTTTTCAAAACACTTATCTTGACAGAGTAGTAAATAAGCATGTAGTTTTGGCATCCTTATATCGATATAAACCGGCAAGGTCATGCATACGCAATTAAAGAAGCTGAAGCAAGCAATGCTCGATCAAATACACTCGACAGTGCCGGCTTAAGCCCCACTCTGCAATCATATACCTTTGAAGTGCCCCCAGAAAGGCCAACTGGTGGTGAAATTCGAGGAGCTACTGTACCATAAAATCTAGTATATGTAATGAAACTTCCTACCAGAAAGCCACCAAGTGTTATGTTACAGACTTCATCAACTTATGGTAGTATTTACGTGTCATCAAAGTGAAAGCAGTCGGCAACTTTCAGGAGATCTGCAAGCTGACTGACTGAAGACTGAACGACATCAGCCTTTGGAGAGAAAGAATTCGGAAGTTGCGGTAGGCAAACCGGCAGACATTGATCACTCTCTTCGGGAGGGCAGAAGGCAGAGAGCACAGCTCGACAGAATATAAATCTGGAGAAAAGTCGCAGTCATTCATTTGTCAATAAGCAACAGAATTGTATGAGACCAGACTCGTAGTTAACCATATCATTAAGTAGATTACTTGATCCAACATTCACGGTAAACCATATGAAGTAAAATTGATTAGATTATACTTAACACACACGGAAGCTACTAAGATAAAGCTGAAAGATGAAATACCTAACAATAAGCCTCCTTAAAAAAGGATCTGATAAAACCTGTGCCCAAACCAGATCCAGGCTAGGTGATTTGCAGAGCATTACTTCCCACTTGGAAAAAGTGGTATATAGTATGTTTTCAGCACTATCGAGAACTTCCTAAAAGTAGAAAAATAGAAGCAAGTTAAAGTTAGACCAATTTGCACAGAGAATGTATCAACTAAAAACTCAAAAATATTTTGAAATCAACTTACCACATTGCAATCAGACAAGGAGAAGCCAACCATTTGGCAAAATGCTTGTAAAGGAGCAGTCAAGAAAAAGGTAAACTGACTTCCATTCTGAGTAATATTAGCACTAGATGGGTCCTTGAAACTTGGTTTGAATGGTGAAAGTAGCAGGGCAGCTTGCTCTCCCCTTTCTGCCCCATGTAAGACCTGAAATTCATAATTTTTAACAATGTAAGCAATTCCATAGATAAGTATTCAGATGAGAGCAAGCTGGGACACTGCAAAGCTTCCCTCACCAAATATACAAATAAATGGTTGACTACAAGTAAGCTATTGCACCCAAGGAGAACTGCAAATATATCAGAATCAAGAAAAAGAACCTAAAATCTTTTTTTTTTTTTTGAAAGAAAAAAAGAACCTAAAATTTATCAGTAAACAAACATGTTCCAAGCCTATCAATTCTTAAAAAAGGCCATCGTAAATATTGTTCTCTTTTTTTTTTTCATCATCTCATTGATTATGGACAGTGCATTCTAGATGTATTCACCTTTTACTTGGAAAGATACATAAAACGTGGAATCAAGTAGCAGAATGAATGAAGCCTAACCCTTATTTCAGACAAATGACATTGCAATAAAATGGACTTTAGCAATCTACATCACGATCATAGAGACCAGTCTGTTAAGTTGACAAGCCATCACTCTCAATCTTAAAAGACATTCAAATGAGTTTATTTTTATTTGCAAGTTAAAGTAAGAGAAATATACTTCATTACAACAGACCAGCTTGGAGGTTTTAAATATCCTCATCAATCTCGTATTGCTTTTTTATCATCTTTCTAGTTGAACTCTTCATCATGAATGCCCATAGGTAATTACGTAGTAGATATAGTAAAAACAAAAATAAAGCTCTATTTGGTCGATATCTTTGCCTTTTGTTTCCTATTACTTTTAGTTATTTGTTACTCAATATTTTTCTTTATAGCAAAAGCATTAACCAACAGAGCATAAGCCATTCAAAGTTGTTAACTTTCCAAATGCAACGAACAGACCACAAATTCTTCCAAATACCAAAGAATGTTATAGCATCTCACTCTTTGCATATGCCAGCAAAAACCAGAACAAACCACACCTATATGAACATTAAATTAACATATCCTCACAAGGCATACACGAGTTATGACAAACCTGCCTTGAATGCATGGCTGCAGTCACTATCAATGACCAAGAAAAGTGGCTTTCGGGTGAAAGGAATTATATCACCAGGGTAGAGGTTACTTGATCCTGTAAATCCCAGAGAATTTTACTTAATATCGATTGGAGCAACTAAATTCAAAAGTTTCATAAATTCAGAAGTTTCAGTTTACAAAACCCTCAGAATAAAAGCTAAAGATAGCATATAGTGTCAATCAGGGCCATGGCTACCTACCACCATTCG
Organism: Corchorus olitorius; assembly: GCA_001974825.2. Lineage (NCBI taxonomy): Eukaryota > Viridiplantae > Streptophyta > Magnoliopsida > Malvales > Malvaceae > Corchorus > Corchorus olitorius. The sequence continues at coordinate 107,161 of AWUE01019526.1, forward strand.
ATTTAGGACCTAACCACAGATAATCATCGTAAAAGTCACTGGAACCTTTCTTTCCATTAATGTGGGTTTCAGGCGTAGAGCAATTCTGTTCTACGGAATTTTGAGAAGCTAATTTGCTTCTTATTGTTCGCCTAGATCCCCCTGTAGTTTCTACCTGAGAAGCATTAATATGACCAGGCTTTCCTGCATATTCATCATAGTCTCAACAACTTAGGAAGAAGTAAAACAAATTATCTGAAAAAGAAGAAATCTTTCTCAGATATAATGACATGAAAGCAAAATTACCTGAGGCTGATAGATAGACTAGCATAATGCTCTCTGGAGGAAGCTCCTCACATATTGTAGCCATAACCTGCCCAAAGATCATCCGTGATGATTATATGATCATATTTATAAAAATCATATGTTACAAATACATATAAGGCAGAAAACCGCAAATACATATTTCTAGCAGGTCAGCAAACAATTAGTAACGACCAGATCCATCTGATGTGGGTAAAGCTTTCATTAAACTAAGATTAATACTAACTAACCTACTCGTCTCCTAATTTACAGTAGTAAGTTAAAACGCAGGCTTTGTAACTCACTGCTATCAAATGTGTCACAGATGGTCGATACAGTATGGCCTTCCTAGGATTTGGTGGTAACGTCGGATCAGTCATGTCTGCAGCCAAATTCATGTCTATTAGGCCAGAAGTACCAGAAAACTCAACTGCAACGCCATTCTCCTTTGGTTCAGCTGGATGCTTTTGGTAAAATGATCCGCTAGGCTCCCATTCCAAACATTGCAGCATTCTGTATGAATCCAGAGTAAGTTCTGCAAATTTTACCTGAAAATGACAACAGAAGAAGATTATGTAAATCTCTATTCGTAGGATAGAGCAAACTCTGAACAATCTCAAAATCAATGCTAAGACCAAAGAAATTAGCTTTCACCTCATTCCGGTGATAACTCATCAGGATTGCATCTCGAAACTTTAGAACCTTCTTTGCATGGAAACGAGCCACATATGGAACAGAATTTGGATGACAGTCGAACTTAGCACAGAACCGAAATGGTCTGGCACTTAAAACTGTAAAATTTGTGTCAACATTCATAAAGCGGACAATTTCTTGCACTACTAGCTTCCACTCTTTAAAATTTGTTTCCTGGAAAGAGAAAACAGAAAACATAGGCCTTGATCACTAATTGCAAACACTTCAATTAATATGATAATAAGCCCACAAGAGCAAGAAATAGACATAAATTAAAATGCTTCCTCATACTCTAGTCTAAACACACTGCATAAAGTCATCATCATTAATAATTGGAAAGACAGGAAATACCGAAATAATGCATTTACATTACTCCTAATAAACTTTAAAAAAAAAAAATTATACATTCTGACAAATTTTCACTACAAGTGCAGAAGAAAAAATCTATTTAAACTTAAGAATTAAAAATCTTTCAATTCTTACACTAAACTGAAAAATTCAGGCTTAAGAATAGACTAGAAATAGACATAAAATGTCACCTCAAATGATGCTATCCTTAATTTTTAGATCAATTATTGCTATGAAACGAATTTAATGATTACTCAAATAGGCAATAATTGACTTATAAGGAAAGTGTAGTCTATAACTGTATATAATTTACTCTCTTTTGCAGGGCACTAACATAATTGAAGAGAGGAAATGACGGAGAAAAATGAGTATTCAAGCATATAAGGCCGGCAGATCCATTCAATTATACAGAGTTTACATCTTTTTTAATGGAAATTTAAGTTATACACTTCTTCAGCAAAGTTAGCAAAACTCCATATTGTATTTACTTGGAATAAGAAAATGGAATAAATCCTATTATTAGGAAACAAGTTTATTGGTAATTACTAATTAGTAGTAAATGATAGTAATCAATAGTTTTCCTTATCAGCCGCACTCATACCATCAGTCACTACTCGCCATAGAGAGATATAATTAAAAGGAAAATAAATAACAGAGAACTCCTTTCAATTCCTAAGATCCCAAAAAATTGGAAAAATGAAAAACTCTCTTTTGCTTTGAGAAATTATCAACAATTTGTTAATTTTTCTTAGCAGCCAAGAATGCACAATTAGCAGCATCTCCAAGACTCCAACAATAGTAGAAACAAACAAATTGATTAAAAATGTAACATTCAGCTTCAAATTCCACAAAAGAAGAAAAGAGTAAATGATTTTTACCCGGAAATTAGCCTTGCAATCATCAACAAGAGCTCTAAGCTTTTCAACAATAACTTTAACCATTTCGGTCCGGTTCATAATCAACGAAACCAGCAAAAACCGAGCGTAAAATCTCAACTCCTTAAACCGAACTCCAAGATCCTTCACGTTACTCCCTTCAAAGTACCTCCTCTTCAAAATAGCCTCATAGAAAATGTAAGCTTCGACCAGGAACCTAGCCTCGCTCGTCCTCATGTATTGGCCGAAATACAGCTGGCCGATCCGACCGGCGATCTCGCCTATCTCCCACCGGTTCAGACCGGCTTTGACAAGCTCGTTCCTATGCTCTTGCTGGTACTTCCATAAACGCATGTAGGCTTTGAAGACTTTCTGGAAATAGTGCTGGCCTTGTGCTCGTCCGTACGACGGGAAGTCCCGGACTCGCGCGAATTTACGGTCCGCACCCTCCACAAGAGCTCGGAATGTCTTCGGAACGAGGTCGTCGTCCTCCGCCATGTACGGAACAGAAAAAAATAGCAATTTAAACAAAAAAGAAAGAAAAAGAAGGGAAGGAGAGAGAGAAAGAGACAGAGTTAACAGACTTAGGCGGGGTTAGGGGGATTTGCCGACGGTTACGGTGGACATCGGGAAATGTTTCAGAGAAGTTTAGAGAGAGAGAGAAAAAGAGTAGACTTTTTTGAGCTGAGCTGTGGTTTTATGGTGTCAGCGTAATATTCTTTTTTTTTCCCTTCTCTTTTTCTTTTTGTTTCTTTTTATAATTTATTTATTTATAGTAATTTAAAAAAACTATTTTCTTTTTTCGTTTTTCTTTTGGTTTTCTTTTCTGGGATTTTGAGTAATATGTAAAAGTAAATTCAGTGATTTACGGTGGCGGCGTTAAGGTGATTGATTCACTGATTTTGACGGAGTGACATTTTTTTCTGTGGCGACGAGGAAAGAAAAACACTCTATAATTAACACTTTTTTGAAGGGTTATTATAGAGTGTTAATTGGAGTAAAATATCATAAAAGTATCGACACTCCGATGCTAACCACGATCTGATGTGCGAAAAAGGTATGGGAAATCAACGGCTACGACTCTATGCTGATTTTCATAAAATTCTAAATTAACATTTATCTATATATCTCTAAAATCGACTATAGTTGTACTAAGTTATTTTATCTTCAAATTTCATTACAGTTACCTTTTTGCCTTAATTAAACCTAAACTTGTCAAAAAAAAAAAAAAACCAAAAAATTACGTAAACTCAAACAAGCAAATAAATAAGCTAATTAATGAACCTACATCTCGTGGAATTTGAACTCATAACCTCAAAATTGTACCATGCTAATTGTTGGATCAAACAAGATAAGTTTTATACTCATTAAGTAAGATATTGTATTATGGACTGGTCCTTAGGCTTCGTTTAGTAGAGCGGATTTGGCAACTGCACAGATGAGATTACACTGTACATATTAGATTATGTAATGTATAGATGAGATTATTAAAGCAGCGATTGAAACGAAATTTACACTTAAGCTCCGTTTGTTCCCAAAACAGTGGTGAAACGGTTACAAATAAGAAGCCTGAGAAAATTTATTATGAGATTGTTCATCTCATTCTAAAATCAGATTCCACTTTTGAATTTTCAATGTTTAATAGTGACTAACTAATACAATTGTAATTTTCAAATAACTAAATTCACATTTTACCAAACATATAAATAAAACCATTTTTAAATTTTCACTTAATATATTAATATATGTATAGTTTTTTTTTTATTGACATGCTTTTTTTTCACCCAATATTCAGAGTTTTATCAGTATAAACTAATGAGTCGAGTTTACCGACAGAAACAATTATTAACCTCATTGAATGATGGTTTCATATGGATTAAAAATTCTTAACCCGTGAAGAATTTTATGATCCAAATAATAATGTTATTGTTATCTCTAAAAAAAATTACTAAAAGAAAAGAGAAAGAAAGAAAGAAAGGTGCAAGTGCATTGAGATCTGATTTTTTACAACTCTTTGGCAATTGTCTTGTTTCGGTTCCATTATTAAACAAAACCATTGAAAATGATAAAAAGTGAATACTATTGTTTTTAGTACTGATAATAGTAATATTTTAATTTGAGTGACAGATGGTTTCTTGATTTTTTTTTTGTTAGGAAAAGATGGTTTCTTGAATTCTGAGTGAGGGTTGATTGGTGGATTTAATATATACATAGTACTAAGTTTTATATATATATATATATTTTTTTTTCTGTTAATTTCTTCAAAATGGGAATTGTCCTTTGCTCCTTAGTTGGTTACTTGGTTTCCGTTGCCAATGGCGGGTAAATCCAATTATCCAAATGGCAACAAAAGAAAAGAGCCAGAATATTTTGGGAAAATATAAAATAACAATTCCCCTTTTTTTATTGTAACTTTGATTTTAACCTCAAAGCCTCAAAGGGGTTGGTTTGACTGAAGTATTCTAGATTTTCTATTACATAATATATTAAAAAAAATTCATTGTGTTATCAAGAAAAAAAAAACATTGAGCCTATGAACAAGAATAAAAATTAACTTTATTTTAGTTTTTATATTATATTTTTGGGTAATTATTTGATACACCGGCAATGTAAATTTTGGACTTCACAAGCGGGTTGTGAAATTGACACATGTCCATTTTTTTAATTAATTAAGTTTTAAATATTTCAATCTAATCCTTAAAGAACACATGTCACCCTTCAGGATCCGCTTGTGTAGTTGCTAAACTCCACCGCCGGTGTGTTGTATAATTTGCCTATATTTTTTTGATCAAAAGATTTTATATTATTTATAACTCACAGTATATGATAACTCAGAGATAATTTCAAGTTTTTTTTATCAAATAGAGTTAATTTTTTTATAATTATAGATAGTTTATTAAACAAGAACAAGAATCAAGGTTAGAGAGACTCGAATGTAATTGCGACACACAAAATTTGTGAATCTTAACTGTTTGTGTCAAATTGTTAGCTATAATTTCCATTTTCAAATCTTATATAGTACTACTATTCTAAAGTAATTCTTTTAATTTTGAATTCATATGAGAAATATGAATAATTTCTACCACCTCAAGTAACAAATATATATATATAGGAGGAAAATTGGTAAAATTGGTCAATTTGGGTGGTCCTAGGAAAATCAATCCTTGAGATTTTTTTTTTTGAAAATCAATCCTTGAGTTTTGATGGGTAGTGAGTAGTGACTAATAGGAAACCTCCAACCATAAAGAATTTCATTTTCTCACGAAACAAACAAAAAACCCAGCAGAAAAAACCCAGAAAAACAAGAAATTTTTATCTTTTATATATATATTGTGGTCCTATAATATATCCAATTTTTGACATATATATTACTCGATTTTGTGTAGCTTATTGCAGGGAATAGAGAGACAAAGACACGTAGTTTTCCTAAATGCGAGTTTATTCCCTTTTGCAGTACTATTGCTCAAATAACAAAAGAAAAAACAAGAACAAAAACACCTTAAAAAACACTTTGAATATTGATGCTTGTGGCTATGGATCATTTTCTTATCAATTCTTTGTTTTCTAATAGAACTAAAGAATGTTCTGATAACTTAGGAATCATTTTTTCTGTCAAAATCCAATCTGGCAATATATATAGAATCATGGATTCATCATCATTCATATCACCACTGGCAAAATGCAAAAAAATACACATAATCTATAATTAAAGTAATATATTTTTTGTAATAAGTTACTTTCATCAATTGCTTAATCATGTGAATATATAATTATTATTATTATTATAATAATATTAGTATGATTACCTAATGTTGTTTTTAGTTGGCATTTGGGTTTTGCAAATTCCATTTAAAAATGCCGTTTTCTCAATCAAATTATTGTCTTGTACTTAAAATTTATTTACAAATACAACTAGGTTAATCCTTGTTGGCTGTGTTTTTTTTTTTTTAATATTTACAAGTTAAGCTTATTCGAGCCGGGTTGACCATTATAGGGGGTAAAACTCTCCCAACAATAGTTTTCTCCATTCACAAAATTCGAACCCGAAACCTTGCTTAAGGGAAACAAGTGTCAACCCAACCAATTATTGGTCTCCTTATTGGCTGTTAATAGTTTATATTTCTCATAGCAAGTACTAATGATTTTAGCCATTTTTGAGATTTTTCTTTTATCATGTAGTAATTCTTTCATTTTTAATATGATTTTTAATATGACTATTTTTATTCAATTTTTTTTCTTTATCTTGAGTTGTGGGGGACCAATTGGGGAGCAGTGTGATCATTGCAATGATTTCAAAATCAACTACAATTGGTTGATTTCTTTTTTTGTTGTTGAGTATTAATAATATCAATTAAAATTGCAACATCCATTTAGCTACCATCATAGTACTTGAATTGATGCTCAACCACCTCGTGAACCCTTGTTTATGATCAATCACCTTCATTAAGGACCATAGATCTTTCTCATTTTCTTTGAAAATGGGTTAAACCATGCATATTACTATCAATTATCAGAGTGATGGTCCTATGGACTCGAGGCTGTGGGAGTTACCACGCAATCGAGGTTAAATCACACATATGATCATATATTCATGTGAATTTAGCCTCGATTGCGTGGTAACTCCCACAGACTCGAGTCCATAGGATCATCACTCTCAATTATCAATGTAATCTCTTTTTATTGACTATCATTCAAAATGGGGTATGCTAATAACTCATCAAATTAAGAGGCCTAAGATTTTAGTGACTGCAATTAGTGAAAAATTGTAAGATTTGTATTCATGTTGTCAATCATTAAAGCTTAAAAAACATGGATCTAGCTTAAACATGTGTTGGATTTTGGAATTTGGATTGGTTAAACCACTTTTCCTTTGCTAACTCACATATAATCTTTTGCATTGTATCCTAAAAATCATAGCAAACTTTTAGGTTAAAAGTTTTCTTGAACAAGAAGACCCCATTATATATAATCATGATGAAAGTAAGAGCTTGGAAAATTTAGTAGCAATATATATATATAAGGACAATTTTAAGTGAATCCAATGTTGAGGAAAAAGTCTTTCCCCAAATATGTATGTCTTGTATATATATAACCACTCTTTTTAAATTATTGGATGCCTTTCAAAACATACTATAGACTATAGTAGTTGCTTGTCCAAAGGGGTTGACCTTGATAAAAAGGCAAAAAGAGAGGCTGAAAATAATGCTCTAACATGACAGACATGAGATGTCCCATTTGCTAAATCCAAAACATCCAAAATACATTGGTCATTTTGAAAAATATTTTCTAACTTTTTTTTCCCTTCTTTCTATCACAATTGATAGGGAAATTGATATATCCTAATTTCACCAAAAAAAGAAGGGTGATGACTTTGAACATTCAAAGACTGACCACTTTGATCTTCAAAATTTTGGAAGTTATTGATCATAAGATATTGAGGACAAATGTTTTGTTGAAAATAGTTTCATGTTGTTTATTGAGACAAGGACCCCATTTCTTGTCATTACTTATTCAACCCTACTCTTGAACATAATTTCATAAACTTAGATATATGATTTGATGTATCATAATTATTTTAGTTTAGCAAATTAATTACAATTAGAAAAATGGAATGAAGATAACTTTATTTTATGATCTAACAAATGGTTGGAAAGTAAGAATTGTTAGATTTTGTTCTTTTTTCAAATTAATTAGATATGAAGATACCAAGCAAAAGGGGAAAAAAACACTTTTATATTGGCATCGTTGAGAATATTTTGTGTAGGGGAGGGGGAGTAGTTGGAATTTAGTTGTCTCTTAATTGGGTTTTCTTGCAATTGCAATAAAACCCCATGCATACATTTTTTTTTTGGAGGGCAAAATAAATAATGAAAAATGACATCCATAAAAGATAAAGTTTTCCTCCATCTTTCTAGTGTAAGTTCTCATGGTTTTTTATTTTACTTTTGCAATCTTCAATGGAAGTCCTTTTCATTTGCTTTATTAGGTAGAAGGTTTTCCCTACTTCACTAATTTTGTATCCTTTTCCTTGGACAACTTTACAAATTCAACATGTTCATGAGATTTTCCTTTTGTTTGGGATATAAATCTATGCAATAATCTAAAATTGTGTAAACCTTACAAACATTTTTTCTTAATTAAACACTCCTAATGGCTATATGGTAAGGATGACATAATTCCACAATAACATGAACCGGTTTTATTGGGTAGAAATTAATGAAAAGAATAGGGTAAAGAGAGGTCAAGAGTAATAGATTAAAGAATTATTATTTCATTCAAAGTAAGTAATAATGACTTAAGAAACAAGCAATTTTTGTATTTAAATAAAAAAAAAAAGTGGAATCCAAGATAGTCTACTCTCATTAAGATTTCACTAAGTAACATATAAGCTGATGGGTAGATTAAAGTTTCTCCTTTTTCTTCTTCTGGGTTAGCTGCACTTACTCTTTAATTACTTCTTAATTAAGATAAAGAATAATTTCAATCTTTTTACACTTTTAACAAAGTCAAAGAATTTGATAATAATGGGTGAAATGATTTGACCAAAATTGGTAAAAAAAGAATGAAAAGAAAATATTCCCAATTGACTTGGTGTTTTACCAAATGTTAAAAGCATATATTATATTTAAATAAGTTTAGACATTCAATGAAGCATATTATAAAGTTTTATACAATTCACACCTAAACTTGAGGGAAGCAACCTTTTTATTTTTGGGTTACCACTTTACTTAAGACTATAAATATAAAAAGCCCATTTCATATGAAATGAGTGAGTTTTGTTTTATTTAACTTTTATGGCCAAGCAAGGTACTAGCTGAAACAAGGAAATTTTTTTTGCAAAGACATCTTAATATCTAATATCTTATAGACAAGAACAAAACATCCCAACCCAAACAAATTGTTTAAAATGACATATCATGGGCAATTAATGAACTGGAAACTTCTATATCAATCATGCAAATGTATAAGATTGCAAGTTTTGGCTTGTAAAAGTCTATAAGGCTTAATTTAGTAGGAAATTTTATGATTCCAACAAGAAAAAGTAGGTGAAACCCAATTATAAAATGGAGGTTCAATTTTCAAAACAAGTAAAGCCACGTGTGGTGGTGTGAAGTAATCACCTCAAAAACAAAAGAAAGTGAAAAAGAAAAAGAAAAATTTACAATAGAGTATGGCTTTGATTTTGAACAAGAAAAAAAAAAAAAGAAGTGGCTAAAGGTGAAAACATGAAAGGGGGCCATCCCATGTTGAAAAAGAAGAAGAAAAATGAGAACCAATAAGCACCAAAGGAAGTGGAAAGAATCTTCCAATAGAGAAAGAGAAATGAGAAGTGGGATTAAAAGCTATTGGCAAAAAGAAAGAGTAGCTAATGATGAAGAAATGGGGGGGAAGGAATTGGAGCTTCAAAGTTTGACAGTTTGTGTGGGAAATGTTGTGCTTTTGAAAGCCTCATGGTGGGATTTTGGGGCATGAAGTATGAACCACCTGTGCTATTTGTAGCAGCTGGTGGGATCTCAAATTGGGACACTGACATTGATTTTCAGGATGTTGGGAACTGTCTCAACTTACAATGCTGTCTAGATATATCAGTATCAGTATACTGCTCCAAATGTAAAAAGGCAAGAAAATGCCAAATCAACTAGTATATAGTACTTTCTTTCAATCCATATATATAGATATACTATATTTTCCTTAGAATTTAAACTCCATATATCTTGAAAATTTTATACTTGAGATATCATATCCCCCTTGAAAACTATCATTAGGATAAAAAAAAAAATAGTATATGAAGAGGTGAAGGTGTTTCACAATCAACATGAAATCGTAATTTTTTATATTGGGTCCCAATTAAGTCGAAATTACATGTCAAAATGTTAAAAAAAAAAAACTCACATTTCATGGGACTTAAATCCAATACCTCACGATTCAGATATGTTATACTCACCGATTGAGTTAACAACTCGGGTGCTCAATAGGAATAGGAAGAGATTTGTTTAGTTTAATAGTAGCGATTTCTTTTTATAACTCAACCTTTAAAATTGGGAAAAAAAAAATCCTCACACTTTCTCCTTTCCCCTATCTAACAAAATCATATAGTAATTCAAATTCGAGGCCCGCCCAACCCATGAACTAGTGGACTTTACTGGTGATATTATAAACCCAAGCAATCTTAAAAGATAAGATGAGCAAAAGGTGGCCCAATTCGCAATGACATTTCGCCTTTGGGCTAACTGACCCAATTCACTAGTGTAACTTTTGGATGGTTTCCGGGAAACAAATTTTCCGACACACACAAAAAGAAATAAAAAAAAGATTATGCAATGCCATCAAAGATTTTTTTTTTATGAAATAAACATTTTCATTAATTAATAATTAGAGATTACAAACGCCGAGAGAAATAGTGTCACATTATATGATTATTCAACTCAATCTTAACTAGAAAATGTGTAAATATATTGGCTTCACTACATATATCAAATAAGATTGTCAAATGACTCAAATCTCTAATTTCATCTATAACTATCAAACATAACATACACACAAACAAATAAATTACAAACTAAATTCACATTCTGTGAAACTAGAACCAAAGACCTCGTGGTCTAGTTACACTGAAACTAAAAGTCCAACACTCTACCATCAGGCCAAATACCCAATTGCGGAAATTTTATTTTCTCGATGGGCAATTTAGAAAATGTAATATTGGGATTTGGGATCATTTTTTCATGTCCAAATTAAATAATGATGTACATTTACGTTCAACAATTATAATGTGCAGATTTTGACTTACATTGTCATCATCATTAAATAAAAAACTATAGTCTAATAGGTTAATTTCTTTTTAAGTTTTTTGATGATTAGTTAAAGATTAATACATCATTAACATATGAGTTGAATTAATCTTTTCTTCTTAATTTCAAAAAAAAAAAAATCTTTTCTTCTTTCCGTTTTGGGTCAAAATTTCGCCAAAAAGCCCCTACCAATTCCCTCTAAACCACGAAATCAAGTAATCAACCAAAAACATATATAAAACCCACCAAAAGACCCCACCGCGCACGTACTCCGTACCCCGGCCCCTACGCTACGACGCGTCGCGCGCAATATACATTTACAAAACCAAAACCACCACCGCGACCGGCGATCGGGCCTATATTTTTGCAGCCGGAAACGAAAATTGTAAGAGGAAAATAAAACAAGGCAGAGAGGTCAGAGAAGATGTGGGTGTTTTACCTGATCTCGTTGCCTTTAACACTGGGCATGGTTTTTCTCACGTTGAGGTACTTCGCCGGACCCGATGTCCCTCGCTACGTTCTTTTCACCGTCGGATATACCTGGTTTTGTTCTCTCTCCATCATCATACTCGTTCCCGCTGATATCTGGACGGTAACAATTTTTTTGATAACATTTCTGTTTCAATTTTTGTTTCATTTCATTGATCTGTCTTTTCTGTTTTGGTAAATTAGGGCTAACTTTATTGAAAATCGATGCAGACGATATCGAGGCCGGAAAATGCCAGTGAAAACGGAGGGATTTCCTTCTTTTGGAGCTGGTCATATTGGGGTACCTTTCTTCTTACTTGGTACGTTTCCTTCTTTATTGAATTTTGCAGTAGTTTTTTGCAGCTTGTTAAAATTGGTTTTCTATTTGTGGAATTGACCTTCATTTTAGTATTCTAGATAGATTAACTTCATCACTGCTACATTTTGATTGAGTTTATGATGTCAAGTTTTGAACCTTTTATCATCCCCCTGAAATGTTAAAAAGACAAGGATTACATTTTGATTTAAGTACGTTTTATTCTTTTTGTTGTGATTTTGCTGTTATTTTGTAGCATAGGCTGTGATTTATAATTGTAGTTATTCAGCATGTTAAGCTTGTGGGGAAGTTTTGTTGTGAGAGGAGATGATTTTTCTAAATTGTTTTACAGATTAATGTATCTCTTCATTTGTCTAAATTATGTTATCTCTAAGCAGGGCTGTGGTGCCCCTTATTCAGGGTTTCGAAGATGCTGGAGACTTCTCTGTGACTGAAAGATTGAAGACTAGTGTGCACGTCAACTTAGTCTTCTACTCAGTTGTGGGTTCTATTGGCCTTGTGGGACTTATTCTCCTAATCATAATGAACAAGAACTGGTATACTATTCTTTTGATCAAAAGTTCTATTTTCTGGTTGCATTATAGCCTGTGTGATATGGTTTGATACGGTTACGGTTGTCATATAAAGGTTAGGACTTAGGATTATGTTTGAAGTTGTTTTAATTTCTTGTATCTTCTCTTAAGTCTCTGCCATATTCTGCCTCACAGTTAATATCATACGTGCCGGATTTTCTTTTATAGTCCAGATATCTTTCATGCATCTTTCCCATAGTGATAGATTTTACAAAGTATAGAAAAAGGACATAGGGCTTGTTGTCCTTGTTATTTTACAAATTAATCTTTTATATCTTATTACTTGATATCTTTATTTTGACCAGGAGTGGTGGTATCCTTGGCTTAGCTATGGCCTTGTCTAATACATTCGGGCTTGTTACTGGTGCATTTCTTCTTGGTTTTGGCTTGAGTGAAATTCCTAAGACCCTTTGGAGAAATGCAGATTGGACCATCCGCCAAAAAGTTCTTTCTCATAAAGTTGCTAAAATGGCCGTGAAGCTTGATGAAGCTCATCAAGAACTTTCAAATGCTATTGTGGTATCTGCTATCCCCATTGCATTTATAAAATATATTTCCTCTCTACCCTCGCCTCTTTCCAGATAATTGTATGTGTGTGTATATATGTATGTATCCTAGGAGATAATCTATGGTTTTAAATTAATAGATAAGCATATGCATGCCATAATCTCTCTGTCACTCACAATCATGCATGCATGCATGACATACACATATTGCATATGTTTACAGTCAGGGAGTCTCTATGTACTTTTTTTTGGGTTAAGAGTCTCCATGTACTTGATCATTGTTATGTTAAACATTTGGGTTTGTTTTGTCTAACTGGTCACTTACTTCATCAGGTTGCCCAAGCAACATCCAATCAAATGTCCAAGCGTGATCCTTTGAGACCATACATGGATGTTATTGATAATATGTTAGCTCAAATGGTATTTACTTGTGTTTATTCAAAAACTTTTCTATGAACACATTTCTCTGTTTTGAAATATTGCGTATGACTTCATATGCTCCATTTATTCTCCAGTTTAGGGAAGACCCATCCTTTAAGCCACAAGGTGGTCGGTTGGGAGAAAATGATATGGACTACGATTCAGATGAGAAATCGATGGCAACACTCAGGCGTCATCTTCGGCTAGCTCGAGAGGAATACTACCGGTACAAAAGGTAAACTGGATGGTGATTTTATACCTTAAGTTTGCTATCAACCCAGAATGTTCTCTCAAATCCGAGTTGTAAATCATCTTTAATCCTTTTTAAATGTGCTAGGCAATTTGTAGTCATCATAATCCTCTCTCTTTTATAAAGTAAACTTGATGTGTTTTAGAAGTTGTGTACTTCATTCCTGGATTTTAATTGGGTGCATATAAGATCTCAATCTAACTGTGTGTTTGGAACATTAAATTTTTTGTATTTGACACACGGTTCATTTTGCAGTGAGTACATGACCTATGTCTCAGAGGCACTTCAACTTGAAGATAGAATAAAAAACTATGAACGCCGCGATTCAACTGGATGGTTTTCTTCTAACTTTGTTTTCTTCTGTCTATTATCTTTTTATGAACCTTCTTATTGTTTTTCCTCGAACTTTAATGCTCATATATGATGTCATTTCAGGAAATATGTTTCAAGTTTCAGACCTGCTCGCTCAGGGAAAACAGGAGCAATCTTAGATACAATGGGTAATTAGATTCTCTATTGATTTTGTGTTGTAGAAGTTGAGTTTTCATTTTTTTTATTATTTTTCTTTCTCCCAGTTTCTCTCAAGAGGATTTATTACTGTGATCAGTGATCATTTGAATTCATTCTAAATAGTCTGTCTTAGGATTTAGTATTGTTGGGTATTATCTTGCCACTTTTGGGTATGAACAACAGTTGTTTTATAACAAGTTTTAAACAGCAATGCCTGAATTCTATGGTGGTTCTGTTGCAGAATTTATTTGGCGCTGCATCCTAAGTAAACAACTAAAGAAGGTCTTGGCTATTATACTTGGCATCATGTCGGCTGCAATTCTTTTAGCTGAAGCGACTCTTGTACCAAGAGGCGTTGACCTGTCTCTTTTCTCTATCCTTATAAATTCAGTAAAGAAGGAAGAGGTGCTTGTGCAGGTAAAATTTTTGTTCCTGCAGAGAGTTTTAAGCCCTGTAATTTGTAGAGATGTTGGAGTTTTGCTTCTATTATGGATTGGACTAGAAATTATAGGTCTTATAAAAAGTCAATCTGCCAATCTGTAGTTCTACTTCTAAGTTTTCTTTCTTGCCTTGTCATGTTTCTGCCTTACAATTGGGTTGGTGATTTTGGTATTTGTTTTTTGATATTTCCTTATATAACTTGCTCTTTTCTGCATCCATCTCTTCTTGCCCCACTTTTCTGCTAATTACTTTTTCTTTCAGGCCTTCGCTTTTGTTCCTTTGATGTATATGTGCATGTGCACATATTATTCCTTATTCAAGGTTGGAATGCTAATGTTTTACTCATTCACACCACGACAGACTAGCTCAGTCAGCTTACTCATGATATGCTCGTAAGTTTTCCGTCAGAGCTCCATTGTTATTAACTTTGGTTTTGTTCATGTCCATGTATTTCTTGGAATAAAATTTACCCATTAACATCTGTTTTAGGATGGTTGCTCGATATGCTCCTCCTATTTCATACAACTTTCTCAATCTCATTAGCCTTGGTGGTAAGAAAACCATATTTGAAAAGGTAATTCTCCTTTTACTAGACTAGGTTTTTTGAGTTAATTATCTTTCTTTCCCTGCATAGTTTTGATAGTTTACTTTTGAACTTTTCTTTGCAGCGAATGGGGAACATTGATGATGCTGTCCCTTTCTTTGGAGAAGGGTTCAACAACATTTATCCAATTATCATGGTTGTGTACACCTTGTTAGTTGCTAGCAATTTCTTCAATCGTGTAGTTGGTTTCTTTGGGAACTGGAAGAGACTTAGATTTCAATCTGAGGCAGATGATGCAGATGGATTTGATCCCTCGGGATTAATGATCCTGCAAAAGGGTAAAGATACCAATACTTAACTTTCCTCAACTATATATGCCTGCCCAAATGATAATATCTTTTTGAACAAATACTTTTATCATTTCTAATATTTGGTTATGGTTTGAAAATTAAAATGCACAGTTTCAGAAGTGTGTTTGAGATATGCAATGATATGACCTGTTTTGTCTGTTTTCAAAGAAGCAAACATTCATCTATGAATTCTGCAAATATCTGCTTTTTATATTGGTCTAAATTCCTTGAATAAGAATTATTTAGATTTATGATCAGGATTTGATAAGTTGTTTCTTTCCAGAACGATCTTGGCTGGAACAAGGGCGCCAGGTTGGCGAGCAAGTTATCCCATTGGCGAGGAATTTCAATGGTGCTGATATCGAGTCTGGCAACAATGTTGCAGTATGTGACCAATCTTAAAAGCTAATAAAACTTACTACAAATTATGGAATTACCTCTTGCTAGTCTGCAAATTTCTCTTTTCCGTTTTAGTTTAAAACCTACAATTTAGTTATGTTTCAGTTTCTGACTTATGCAAACTGCTCAGGATCGTACAGTTGTTGAATTGAAGGCAACAACCACTTCAGTCACTGACGGTACTAAGGGATCTTCATCTAGACCTTTGAAAGAAGAGACCCGAAAATACGGCACAAGCAGAGAAGCCATCAGCAACAAATATGCTGCCATGAGAGAACAGAGTCGACATGCATCAAATCCAAAACCGGTAGAGAATAACATAACATCTGCTAAGGTCTCATTGCTTGAAGCAGGCAACTCTAACCCTAATAACCAGAAGGGAGGAGGACCATCCTCTAGATTGTCCTCAACATGGGCATCAATGAAAACTGGTTTTCAAAGTTTCAAAGCGAATATGGAAGCCAAGAAGTTTCTTCCCCTAAACCCGAATCAAGAAACCAGACTCATCACCCGTGTTAACTCCTCTGATTCTGAATCCCTAGATGAGATATTCCAGAGATTGAAACGGCCGTCTACAGACCATCATATTGATGAGGATGAAGATGACAGTTAAGAGAAATTAAGATCACGGATTCTACCAGATGATATTAAATTTTCATTTGGAGAGATGTGCTTGTTGCTGTTGTAGAAACTCTGATACACGATATGTACAGATCATATAGCTCATTGAATTGGTGCGGTCCCGTATTCTACGCATTGAGTCCAGGGAGGATGTTTTGGCCTGCACAATATGTCAGCAGTTTGGAAATTTCAGACAAATACAAGCGGGGGAAAAATAATCATTCATTCTTCCCCATCAATTCAAGGAAAGTGACTCTGATACTGCGTCAGCAAATTTTGTAATTTGAATTACATATAACATGGAAAAATTGAACGCCTAGGCAGACTCACATGATATAATATTGTACATCATTTGGAATATATAGTAGAATTTAAAAACATTTATATTATTATTTCAAAAGACAATTCCGCCGTCTGAAAATTCAATATTATGCATGCGTGTGAAGATGTTTTCAATGTTGACTGCACTCTAATTGGTACTACTTGCTTAACATTTTGAAGTTTTAATGACCAAACAAATATGGGCTTGAATATTGTTGGAAAATATTTGTTTTTTACTAGTATATTCTTATTCTTTTTGTACAAACTTCCGGGGTAGATATATTGGACCCATTAAGTCACATCAGATCTCAAATAAATTTAAGCTGTTTTCGATGTTTATTTTAACTATTTATAAGACTTGAATCCAAAATCGACATTGAATTATCCCCACTCAACTCAATATGAGTTGATTAAATGTTTGTTTATTTATTAAGTACTATTACTATTAATTAAACTTTTTCCTTCATATAATCTCAACAACTACCAAAATGTCTTTGGCAATAACACGTGTGCTGCCAATGTGACAAAATTGGGCTGCGTTTAGTAGAGCGGTGTGAATGGCTCTGTTTGAACTGAAATTGTGAGATTAAATATTGTACAGATCAGATTAGATACAGTACAAGGGTGAGATTATAATATAAAATGACCACAAAAGGTATTTAATTAAACTTTTTTCTTCATATAATCTCAACAACTATCAAAATGTCATTAGCAATAGCACGTGTGGTGCCCAATGTGACAAAATTGGTCAATGAAAAGGTAGCAATCCGCACGGTTCAAAACTCCAATAAGAAAAACGAAATTAGAGAAGAGCCATGATAGATAGGACAAGCTAAGAACTAAAATTAAAGAGCAATGTGGAAAACTTGAATTCATGTTAGATAAACTATTTTGTCACTTCTGAAACCGACCGAAGCCGAATCATGATTCATGTTTGTTTGATAATCCACGGCTCTTTCTAGTCATTTATCTCTCCCACCCTAATTCTAATAATTGTTCATAAAGTCAACATTCATGATATGAATGAAAAAAAAACAAAAAAGAAATAGTAAAGACAATCAATTACGCAAAAATTCAAGAACCCTAAATTTTTTTAGTGATTACAGAGGAAAAAATGAACAATCCATTAAAACACCATAATCAAAGGATTCAATTCAAACATTCATTGCAAATCCCATAATTTTGTTAACAAAAAGAGGGAAGAAAAACCCAAAAAAAGAAAAAAGAAAACCTATGCACAATTTATTAAAATTGTATCCCTTAATTTCATTTCAATTTCATTCTACAAAATCTAGAAAACTCTTCCAATAATTCTCATACTGGTTGAATGCGTAAGAACATCCTTCTTCCCCTTGAAACCCAGCAACTTTGACCAAAACCCTTTTTTCTTCTTCTTATTCTTATGAACCTCTTCTTCATCGAAATTTCTTGGTACGAAAGCAATCGATCTACTTTTCTTCAACCCATTTCCAACTTTCACCATGAAAGACAGAGACCCCATAACGTCCGAACCGTTCCGTTTGTGACACCGTTGTTTTTCTTGCCGCGCCGGCGAGGCAGAGGTTGAAGATGAAGCTGAAGAGTGGTAATAAACTGGAGAATAAGAAAGTGAAGAAGAGCCAGATGGCGCAATTCTGGAAACTAATTCCTTGTGTGAAGAAACAGAGCAAAGACGAGACAATTTCTCTCGAAGACACGAAGCACAAACCCCTTGCTTTTCTTGATGATTTGGGTGATTCTTGCATCCATGGTTTGATTCTGAAGAAAACCCCATGGGATTTTTTTTTTTTTATTTCCAAGTTTTTTCAACTGTTCATGTTCTTTCTTTCCTTTCCCGGAAATGGTTTCTGTATTTATAGACAAAAAAAAGTTGGAAAAACAAATTCCATGAAGGTTCCTCGTATGGACCAAACAGGCTTTTGCGTTACAGTTTGGTCATGATAATCTTAATCAATGCTATGTTTATAACCGTTGGATTACATTCAAGATTATGTAGGGCCCATTTGATGAACATGTAAATGGTCACAACTGGTCCGTGACTTTATATTCTTCCGAACCCCCTGACCTCACACGTGCAATGGGGACAAAAAGGCTTTTCGAGTTGGGTCGTTTGATAGATAAACGGCCCGATTTTGTTAAAGGTTATTAAGCCGAATTGGGCCCACCTAACTCTCTTTATTTTCTGCCTAATTCTTTTTTTTTCCATCTATTATTTTTTTTAAATTTCTACAATAGAAGAAAAACCTTCCATACCTAACAAAACAAAGTTTTAGTTTCCATTTTATATATTCACATGAATGAGTTGACTTTGAGAATGATTCATATAATTCTTGTTTTATTTTTTTTTATAAATACTTGGTATAGTTACATTGATTTTTGATTAATCAGAAATTGAGTTGAATGGAATTTTAGGTTTTTCCATTTACGACACTCAAAATTTCCATTAAAGTTCTTTCACCAGATCAATATAAACTGTTTTTTCCCCACTAATCATGTACATAATATTGAAATCTTTTACACAGTGAGAGATAATCATAACATGTCTCATAATCCCTCCTTGTCCATCCTAGAATTGAATTACCTCCCCTATAAAATCCTAAGCTTTAACAACCGGGATGAATGTCAATACATTTCTTGTTTTATTTGGCCACTAAAATTGTGAATAATAATTAAATTAATTAAGGGTTCAATTGTTAATTGTTGTTTAGATGTTTGAAAAGGCGTAACACGTGGAAAGAATAAAAGGGTCTCGAGCCACGGCGGAATGGTGGAAAGAGTCGCCGCACGAGGATTATGTAGCTTTCATGCTTTGCTAATTAAGTTGCTTTATTTTGTTGATTAATTAATAATTGATGAATTAAAATAATAATCTTACGTGTGTGTGCATGGAGAGAGGAGCTCTAACCTAAGATTTGCTATGCTTAATAGAATCCTACGCACGTGGGACATTGTCGATTGTCTGCTAATCGAACGACCCAAATCATTGGAATCAGAAAAACATCCTGATTCCATGCATGATTATAAGTAGTTTCTATTGTCCGTACATGTATCTTGATTTTACTTAATCTTTTGTTAATTAGTTTCTGCAGTTTTGGATTTTACAATACAAAAAGATTTGGTACAATGTTTTTGAGAAGAATCTATGAAATGGAATTGCAATTATGAATCCAAAGGTTGCAGAAAGGAAATGAATCTAGCAAACTTTGTTATGTTTTGTGTTTTTTTTGTGTTGTGTTGTGTTGTGTTACATTTATTGCAGAGAAATGGTCTTGGTCCCCCATGCATGATGCATATTCAATTGCTGACACACTTATTCTTTTCCAATTAAAATACTTCAAAATTTTCAAAATATTATACTAATGATCTAAGTTTTAGAACACGTGAAAGTCTTAAATTTGGACTTACCATTGGAGGAGGGCTATTTATTTTTATTCTTAAATTTTGAAATTGGACATTTTAAAATCAACTCTTTTTTTGGGGCACACTTGAAGTTCTTTTCACCTTTGCAAATTGCAAGTTTGAATATCAAATTTTCCTCCCTAATTTTCTTCTTCTCAACCCAAATTGCGGTGAGGTACGTAAGAACCTTGCAAAACAAACAATATTGGTAGGCTTTTTTTCTATAAGACAATTGAGAATTCCAAAGACTCCAAAATCCCAAATGGTGCCAATTAGGAAGCTTCTTCTTTTGTTTTGGAAATAGAAACTAAAGTGGATTCCTTATAACAAATGAATCAAAATCCAAAAGACATATCCATGGAATCCTCCAATGCCCAATTCCATAGATTCAGCTCTATTTATGATAGTAACTCATTGCTCAAAAATTTCTTTACAAAGATCAGTGCATGCATCACAAGTTCACAAACATGATCATTGTTCTTTCACTTATAATAAGTAATATCTGTCCCCAAGGGGACCCCAGTGGATAAAACTTGAGACTTCGTGTAGGTGGTCTCGGTTCGAATCCTCGGATGGACGGGGTGGGATTATGGGAAAGGAGAGAGCTTCCTCCTATTATGTAGCGGCGCATTTCAATATCATATTCATGAGTAGTAAAAGAAAAAAAAATAAGATCTCGAGTTTGAGTCATGTGAATGGAAAAAATTTAATTGCTAAAAGAGTTTTACCACAAAGTGGGCTGACCCAACTCGAATCAGGTTATTGTCGTAAGTATACCAAAAAGAATACTACTAATAAGCAAGGAATATTTTTCCTCAAAAAAAAAAGCAAGGAATATTGAGTGCTAACAAAGCCCACCAATATTTATTAGTTGTGCAAAAATCTGAATTTGGGTTATGTGAATGGGGTTGGGGTGCATGGGATCGGACTCAGAGGCAAAAGGGCTTTTGTTTTGGTCTGGTCTCTGTTCTTACTCTTTTGGGCTCAATTTCGGCTCTCTCCAATTGGGCCAATAATGGGTTTTTTTCTGCTTATTCTATTCAACCTAGAAAGAAAACAGATGATTCATCAGCAAAAACATTCTAAAGCTACTATTTTACTGATTTTAAGAATGGGATTTCATCAATTCTATTTGTGGGTACCTAACTTTACCACTTTTACAAGTCGATTAATCAGGGTCTGAACTTTACCAATAATCCCTTGCCAACATTCATGTAATAATCAAATTTTGTTTCACAGTCGCTATTCCAACATTTGCCAGATCATGTTATTTGTTTTGGTCTTATATGCTTAAAAGTTAAAGCAAAATCTCTACCCAAATATTGTTCTTTTGGCATTAAGTTAGACGTGTATCTTCATGTTATCATAAAAAAAATAAGGTCAAATTAAATTTTTGCACATGATATAGCTGGTTGAGTTAGGGTGGCATGACTTTTAGCCTTTGGGTCTTTCATATTTAGTGCTCTCTCGCTTTCTATGTTCCCCTCCATCGTTTTCTTTCAAAATCATAATATAGAAATAGAATAGCCTTTCCTTTCAATAAGGCAAATTAAATCTTCTTCTATATATATATATTGTTCATCCTTGGCCTTGTTTTCTCTAAATAAACATAATTTTTTGCTCTAATGGCTTTGAATATGAAAATTTGACTCATTTTTTTGATAACCCATTTCTTCTTGTACAAAGACAGACCAAATTTTGATTCAAAAACTTGCCTTTCCCTATAGTTAATTAAATATGTATTTGAAATAGATAGGTTAGCATAAAAATTCCTAAGTAATGGCCCATTGGTGACAGCAATTTAGATTGTGAAAAGAGAAGCAAATTTAGATATAGTCAAGAAAAGGCTTTTTAAGAAAAACAAAAATGAAAGTCCTATCACTTTGAGAAGGCAATAGCTCTTAATGTATTGTCTGAAACTAAATCATAAATATGGGTAGCTGATGAGTCCTATCAGCAAAAGGGCAATTAAATTCAATACACAAAACTCTGGGTTTTGTGGTGCCACACTGCCACTGCTACTATAGCGTCTGGGCGCCCCCACAAGCCACAACCCCACGAGTAGCTGTAATTTTTTTCTTATGTTTAATGCTTTTGCTTTGATCGGTCTACCAGATATCTGGCGAGGGAGCTTTCACCTTTTAAGATCCAATTGTGTTGCCCATGCCACCTGTTCTTTGGGTTACTGTCTTAGTGACCCCTCAAGAAATGGACAAAATTTCATCAGTCCAAGAATCAAAAATCCACCACCCAAAATTTCACACTTCAAATTCAAACAAAAGCATGTGTTTATTATAGTCTTCCATCATGATATATAGTTTAAAGAGGTTTAATGCTCCTTGAGTAATTAAGTTTTGGTTTTGATTATTATGAATAGTGAAAATAAAAAATGTTCCTAAATCTATTTAAGAGTGGTTTAATATCCTTTTTCCACTTTGAACATTCACAATTTGGACGTTTTGTCCTCTAAACTCTAATGTTGGACGTTTTGCCTTCTGAACTCGCAATTTGGAGTCACGTTAGTCCCTCTCAAATGAACATTGGCGTGGAGACCAAAAATGCCACGTGACAATGTCACGTCGGACCAAAATATGTTGTGACGGTGCAGTCACGCCTACCATTTGAGAGAGATTGCCATGGCTCCAAATTGCAATTTCAGGGGACAGAACGTCCAAAATTAAAGTTTATGGGACAAAACGTCCAAATCGCACAAGTTCAGGAGACAAAAAAGACATTAAGCTAATTTAAGAGTCCATACGATTCGATTTCAAATTAGTTAAATTTTAATGTGACTGATTCTGGAATATCTGAAAGTAAAGTCAATATCAAGAATTAGAATTAGAATTGTATGTATGTTAAATAAATTTGTATGGACTCAAATCACTTACCCTAAATCTGGGTAAGTAACATAATTCTTGAATTTTGGAACCTGCAAATCACCATGGAATCATTTGATCAGATACATAAATATCGAAATGGAAATCAACATATTGAGCACCCAAGTGAAAGATATTTTATGATACAACAAAACACTCCTTGTTGCTAATGTTTGTTCCCAAATCAAACAGTAAGCACCTGACAAGTATGTGGTTGTTGTAATGTATCATTATGGCCCATATCTCTGTGTGTTACTTTGATTATATGTTTGATTAATTAATATCCAGAAATTTGTATATCAGATTGATTCATGCAATTTCTTGTCTTGTTAAGCGTTTTTCCTTATTAATGTCTGTTTGAGGGACCATCTTCACTCTATAGTATAGTAATATACCTCAAACACAAGGAAGAATTCGTGGGGAAACTTTAAGTCTTATAGGCAAATCAAATCAGTTAATATATCAATCTTAAGCAAGATTAAACTTGGTGTGTCAAATCCTGCTTTTTTCACAAGAGAACATTTTGGCTTCCAAGATGGGACTTTAATTGGGACAATTTCTAACCCTATTTTACAATTTACTTAACTACTTGATAATCCAACTCAAAACCAACTCATTTTTTTTTTTAAACCTGAAAGATAAAATTTACATCTTAAAACCCCTAGGATATGCGACTCCACGACAATCCGCGGATAATGTTTCATTTACTTTTGCAGGAGATTGCCTGAATACAACATAATCCTCGTTAAGATAACATCCCAACTTAGATAAAAGATCAGTACAAAACCAACTCATTTGCGCACCTTAATTATAACGGTTTGGTTAATCAGGTTGGCAAATTTCTTTGAACTGATCATATGATATTGTCTTTAGAACAAACAATAATCAAGCAGAACAATCTGAAGAAAATGTCCAAATTTTTGTCATAATTCTTGAATTTTTCTAAGAATAGAAACCACTACAAATATTCATATTCTCCCACGTTTCTTCCAGAAGAAATTGTTTTCTTATGAGGATTAGAAGGTAATAAAAACAATGGAATTCACCCATTAATTGCGACTTTGCTGCAATTGGGTATTAGTGTTTTTTTTTTTTTGGGACAGCAATTGGGTATTGGTTAGAAGTACATTTACACGAAAAAAACATGTAGAAATATTAATTAATAAATAAATATATAATCCAAGATAAGATTGATAAGAACAAAAGAATTTCTTTCATTATGGTAAGCACATGATAACATGAAAATAAATCAGAAAACAAACTGTGAAATGAAGCCAAAGAAAATGAATAAGAAAGAATATTTAAAAAAAAAAGACCCAAAAAATTGTTTAGCATGTGTTAAAATGCTATGAAAATATATTTTTACCTAAAAAAAAAAGAAGAAGAAGAAGAAGAAGAAGAAAAAAGAAAGAATATATAAAATCGCGAAGAAAAGAAAAAGACAAAGCAAAAAAAGAAATGGTCGGCTCACCGGCTGGCTTTGGGGAGTTGGCTCGGCTAGAGCCATATAGGGCAAAGCCCAATAAGGAAGAGATGGGGGGTAAAAAAAAAGGGTGGAGAAAAAAGCAAAGGGTTGATTTGAACCCCAAGAACCAAACAAGGAGCACAGAAATCAAGGCCCAAAGCCTCAGATGCTTCTAGGGATCTGTGCTAAATTTTCTTTAAATAAAAAAAAGGGAGAAAAACTGGTTGTGTGTGTTTTTGTGCAACTTAAAATTAGGAATAGAGCCCCTTTTCCCCTCGGCTCTCCCTAGGCCGCATAGACAGAGAGCCCAGAGAGTCAAAAACCGGTGACGACACTAAAGACAACCAAAACTCCCAAGGCCCCACTCCTCTCTGACATTTTTACAAATAGATGGTATGGGTATGGGCCTCTGCCCCCACCCCATTCTCCCCCTTCATTTCTAATTAGTAGTAGTACATTTTTAATATGTTTATGTAAGTATTTATATATATATCATCATGTAGTAAGTATACTATATGTTTAGTACATATATAGTATAAATATAGTTATTTGAAATTAGCTTATCCTAAGTAGTAATTGAATTATTAAAGTAAGTTAAATAGGTATTATTTAAGGTGACAATTGTCTCTATCTATTCTAAATTTGATCTGTGATCATGGTTTGATTTGAACTGTGAAATTAAATTGAGATTGATTTAAATTAAAATTGAAATCGAATCACTATATATTCATTAGGATTCTTGATTTAAGATCTCACCAATCAGTATTATCAATTCAATATAGTTCTGTCTACCATATTCCAATTATGGTTTAATGTGATATGTGCTTGTTAGCAAGATTTTTTCTATTTCATACTAAATCTCATTGGGATCTTTCGAGTATTGTGAATGATAAATAAAAATACACACGCAAAGGATTTTCCTCAATTTGGGTCTGACATGACTAGAATTCATATTAATCTAAACTTATTATGACTACTGAATATCGAAATTTATAAATCCGCATAATCTCCATTATATATGTTTTATAGGTTTATTCCTTGTAACACTAATGACTTATATAATTTCTTCTTAGGAAAGCTACTAAAAGTTTATGTGAAGGAAATGTGAAAAGAGAATAGTCATTGACTCATTAAAGATTGAAAATGAAAGAATGGAGCTAAGTGGCATACGAGAGTGTTTGTTTGGATGGAGAGGAAAACGAGTTTCCGAGTCCATACGAAATATAGAAGAAAAGAAAAGGATAAAAATGGAGGATTGGGGAAGAAGGGGAAAACTATTGGGTGGATCCAAAAGCCAGCACTTATTATATTGTCTTTTAATTTTTAATTTTTGGTATTTTCTATTTTGTGGGATGGTGATGTTTTTTTGTTTGATGTGACATAAGACGTCTGGCCTTTTGTGTGGGGTCTATTTCCCACCAACCATGTGAGAGCTTATTTGCTTAACTCTCTCTCACGCGCCTCCCTTCAATCTCTTTGTTTTCGTTACTTATCAACACTTTGGTGATATGAACGTTGCCTTATGTAATAATTCTATATTTGTTAAATATACACAAAATGGAAATGGAAATTTCATTATCTTTTTTAGCGAATAATCAATTTCATTAATCAATAATTAGAGATTACAAACGCATGAAGAAATAGTCTCGCACCACACGTTATTTGTAGAAATGCATTGCATTCCCTATTTACAAATTGAAATACATAAGCCAAATAAAATTGTCAAATCTTTAATATCATTTATACTATACCATAAATAAACTACCTACAAACCAAATACACAAATAAATAAACTACAAACTAACTCACATTCCGAGAGAGTTGAACCTAAGACCCCATGATCCAGGTAGACTGGAACCAATAATCTAGTACTCTACCACCAGGCCAAATGCCCGACGGCAGTTTCACTATTAAACCTTGTAAAGAAATTGGCAAATTCCTTTTGCTAATTATAAAATGTTCTTTCAATTAAGAAATTGAAAGTTGCATTTGTAGAAGTTCAAAACTTAAAACTAAAATGATAGAAAACAATGCAATAAAAATTGATGATAATTGATAAATATGATTTAAATGGAATATATTAATTACCAAATGAACGTTCTTTAAGAAATTTTTCAGTTAGAATTTAAAAAATAAGAAAATATCTCTTTGGTGTTAGGGGAAAAAAAAGAGTGAAGACAATGAAGAAGATTATTTTTTTTTTTTTTTTACCATCAATTTAGGAATTTGGACTTCACGTGCTGCTCCTATGCGGTTCAGATGCAAATCTCGAGGAAGACGAGGGGCTTGTCAGCTGTTTCAATCCATGGGCCCATTTGTCCGGGCTCCTTGGGGGTTGGGGCCCACAAAAGTCTCCCTTCTCTTGTCGGCCCCACCTAAAAGACACCATTTCTTAATAAGCTATATATTCCCGTTGTTATCCATGGGCCTAGCCCAGCCCAGCCCGATGCCATTGTAAGCATCACACTTGCATTTACAGTTTCTTTTAGGACTCTTATCTTATGATTTAAAATTAATCCTTGGGTTGGTTCAAGTAGTTTGTCGCTTGTTCGTAAAGTCTTGGATTCGAGTCTTATGAATCAAGAAAAACCATTATTGTGAAAGTTTTACCTCTATAGTGGGTCAATCAGATTCGAACAATGTTAACTTATAAATATACAAAAAAAAAAATCCTTAAACCCTTGCAACAAATACATTTCTGGGATCGAGAATTAGGTCCATTGTTAGTTAACGTGATCTTAGATTGTTTTTACGTAAAAAAAAATAATGACAAGTGATCTCTTGATGAAATTTCTTATGTAAATTATAAGTTTCTTAATCTTGCTAGAAAATTTTAATATAAATTAAAAAAGTATCACTGTGAACCTTGTGACAACTATTGGTAATAATAACTTGTGATTGGAGTAATCAAAGTGAATTTCAAGTATTGCATTAATGGAGATATAAAAACCCCAACTTGTCAATAACAATTATGGTTTTGATGTTCTCCTATAACTATATGTAATGATGATAATTAATAATTATTAATTGGTAAGTAGATAATTATGGAACCATCATATTTGGGTATCCAAAAGTGGAAAATTTATCAGTCATTGTCTGAAGGACATAAACTTGATATATATATTTTCAACAAGCTCATCCATTCCTTCTAAACTGAAATAATAGCCATTGCTGAACTTTTCAAGTATCTTTCGACACCATATTTAGTATCTATATTACTTTCAACCTTTATTTCTCTTCGAATGTCATACATTTGCAGTTGCATCTCAATTTGTATAAATTAAAAGGGGATTTAATGCAATTTTTTGTAAGTATATATGTGTATAATGTCAATCGGGTCTTATCTTATATAAAATAAAATATATGAGGGATTTGTTAATTTATCTTTTATTATTTTTATTGTTTGTGCCAATGAATACAATAACATAATTTTCTTAAACAATGTTACATGTAAGTGATAAATAATTTTATAGCATTTTTTGAAAAATGTAAAAAAAAAAGAAGGAAAATAAGAGTATTAATCAAACTTGCAAGCTAATTACAAATATGGCACAAATTCAAAAAAATTAAAAATCTTATAAATAGAATAGTGCATGGATAATAACAGTGCCCAATGGGATGAGGCTGAAACCTAGTTTGTGGCACTGAAACTTAGAAATCATGATTTACTATTTTTTTATAGTACTAATTTTTTAAGGGAAGGTAAATTATTTTTTAAGGTGTCATATGATATATTTTTTTTGGTAGAAGTATTTTTCTAAGTATTTAGTTGAATCTGATTTTTTTTTAAAACTTGGAGTTCACATGGTGCATGTGAAAGAAAATTCCAGGGAATAAACATAGGGATCGGCTGCAATAGGGGTAGTGAGATGTATACATATGATTTATTATTGAATTGATCAATTTCATTATAAAATTTCTAAAACTAGATAGAAAGGACCAAAAACATTACTCTTAAATATGATTTAGTATCATACTCAAAGACAAAACTTAAGATTTTGTGCTTCTCAAACCGATCTTTCCTAGCTACTCATTATTATAATATATATATTTAAATATTGTGTAAATTGTTATACATAAATATTGTATATAAATCTATTTTTAATGTTTAACTCGATTGATAATTTGGTATAAGAGAGTTTTTTTTGTTCGAGATTTGACGCGATTCGAACTAAGTTCTTTGGATGATCCTGAATTTATCTGTATTTCTTAAGTAAACCTCTAATTAAAGTAATTCTTATTTAAATTTATCAAATTATTACTAGGTAGTTAATAATTCTACTAATTAAGAGGAAAAGAATTGGTTCCTAAACAATTAAATTAGTCCCTTTATATAAATAAATAAATAAAATGCAAAGGGAACAAGGAATTCGAATTTGGGAGAGGAGAGTTTTATAAAGACCCGACATAGTAGAAGTGATTCCACATGATCGGTTTTGGGCATGGGCTGCACCAAGTTGGCATATATATATATATAAAATAAGAAAAAGGAAAATGTTATACCAAAATAAGAAATTATATTTAGTACGGTTCATGAAACAATGAATATGGTTTTCTTACTTGAGAAATTAAACAAAGTCAGCTCTAATTTTGTATATATACAATATAATGTTGCAAATAGGGTAATGGTAACAACCGGCACGAACAATATTTAAAACCTCCAGCAAATATTCCACTTATTTTATTTTTTTTTTCTACTCTAGCTAGTCTATCTATTCCTAATTAAAAGGTTAAGAGTTAAGACAAAAACAAATAATGAAATAAAGTTAATTTACCTTTTTTTTCTAATAAATAAATAAACAATAAAGTTAATTTTCTATTATTTATGTGTATGATATTTGGGGTCTTCTTGAACTTGATAATAGGTTGAGTGAGAAAATGAACCGATATTTATAGATTTTAAGTTTGAGTTTAATTAACTTGAAAATTGAATTATTAAAACACACACACACACAAATCGTAGTAGTACACAAAGTTAGTACTTGAATTATCAAGCAAAGTACAACAAATTACTATGTATTATGAATTTATTTATGATAGAATATTACTGTTCCGATTTTAGAACTTGATGAACTTATCTCTACCTAACCTAAATAGAATTCATATATAATTTAAGCGACGTTAGGCTAATTGCTCAAATAAGGGTCTATCGTTTGCCAAAATCCTCAAATAAGGATCCGATCTTTTAATTTGGCTAAATAAGAGCCTGATCTTTTAATTTGGCCAAATAAGGGCCTAAAATTATCAAAAATGCTCAAATAAGGACATGACGTCGAAAATTCACACGTGTCATCCAAACTGACGACAAACCTTTATTTGAGCATTTTCGATAACGTTAGGCCCTTATTTGTCCAAATTAAAAGATCGGACCCTTATTTGAGCATTTTTGATAATGTTAGGCCCTTATTTGACTAAATTAAAAGATCAAGCCCTTATTTGAACATTTTAACATACATTAGGCCCTTATTTGATCAATTAGGCTAACCTAAATAAACGGCTAAACTTTCTTCAAAAGGGCTATTTGGTTCCCAAACGTCCAAAATTGGCAACTTTTTAAAATTAATTTGGGTTTCACCTAACCATATATATGAACAAAAACTCAAAAGTACCAATTTTTTTATTTGAAAAAAAAAATACCATACTTTAGATATGATGAAGAAAGTTAAGATATAAAAATGGCGCACAAGGCTCTAGACTACTGTTTTTATTTTTATCACAGATCGTCTCTTCTACCTAAGAAGATTAACAAGATTAATTATTTCATCCCCCTATCTTAGATTTTAGAAACTTGAAATTGCTAAACTCGAAGCAAAGTATAATATTTAGTACGTATTATTATTTTAATCGTATAGATTTGGGGGTTTGTATTTTTAAGGTTAAAATTTCAGAATAAAGTAACCTTTTCTTTTGGTAAAAACAGGAACATTTCAGAATAAACCTAGGATCAAGTTTAGGCAGATAAGATACATTTGTCCAAGAACATGTATATATCGTGTTTCAAGATATGTTAATATGTTATTATTATAATTAAGCTTAGATTTACCATGTAATAAATGTTTCTCCTATCAGATTACAACATATATATACTAATTAATTAAGATTCTTAATTTCTAGTATTACAAAGTTTAACAGCGGCTAATGATGGAGCCGATTGAGTTTGATTTAGAAATTGGCTCAAGTTGGGTATAAGACATCAAGGGATGGAGACCTTAGTGTTGCTTTAATTATCTAAATCTTTTTATATAAAAATCGAATTGTTTAATATTTCTTTGGATTAATTTAAATTTTATGTGTAAAACTTTTCAATATTTTGTCCCCACTATGGATATAAGACACACACCAAACTGAAAAAAACTTTATAATTAAAGTTGATAGAGAGAGGCTCCCTTTTATTTCATGCTAATTTATATTATAGTATTTTTTAGGAAAAGAACCTTACTAATACTAAACAAATCTCCTATCTTATACTTTTCTTTTTGGAAGATCTTCAATATATAAATCTCAAATAGAAAATTTTAAGTATATACATATATATATATATATATACGTTAATTGCTTTGACGTTTTAACTCTTCCCCATTTCTTTCCTTTAATAAGTTTTCTATCTATTTCAAAGAAAAATAAATTGTTATATAAAAAAATAAATATATAAAAGGGTTTCCCCCAATTACAAGCTACTTATGATATTTTTAAGCTAATTTTTGTGGCTTGACTTTATTAATTGAAGTTGGTCCTCTCCGGTACGGTTTGATGATAAAAAATGGAAGTTATTCATTAATTTATTCATGCAAATAGCAAAAGTTGATCGAGTCGAAAAAAAAAAAAATGTATGATCATAGAGGTTAATGGAACTTCCTTAGTTTTTGAAGAAAGTTTGGGAATTCTCTTCTTTGGTGTAATATATGGTATTGTGGTCAAAATGTGATCATACTTTATTTCGGGCCGATCTAGCCCAAAACCCACTAGGGAAACCCTAATCTCTAAGTTATATAAGTAGTCAATGTATGACCATCTACTTGATAAGCTAAATTAAGCTCTATTATGCTCTAGCTAAGCTCTATTATGTGAGATCACCCTCCACACAAACACTCACAACACTGAAAGTGGACCTCACTGACTTGACCGTCGGAGGAGGTTCCCCCTCAAACACCACAGGGGGACCTCTTTAGATGGGTTTACTCTCTTGCAGGTCTCACTCGGAGATCGATCTATGT
Source organism: Corchorus olitorius (assembly GCA_001974825.2). Taxonomy (NCBI): domain Eukaryota; kingdom Viridiplantae; phylum Streptophyta; class Magnoliopsida; order Malvales; family Malvaceae; genus Corchorus; species Corchorus olitorius. Next base: position 138,844 of record AWUE01019526.1, read on the forward strand.
GATGCTGATCGTCGGTATATTTTTGGCATCAACATATGGTTTTAACACAAGAATTTCCTAGTGTAAATTAGAACAAGATCATGATTCATGACTGCTAACTATAATTAATTGAAATGATGAAAGTTAAGGAGAAGATGACAATTTGATGAGTAATATACGTAATTAAGTGAGATAGACCAATTAATATATTATATTTATAATTATTCATTAAAATTCTTATACGTATAGTAATTTGAAATATTTTATATATTCCTTTGATACAAGTTACCAACCTTTGAATACTACATACACACACACAATTAATATAGTACAAATTTGGGCATAAAGATAGGTTACCAATTAGAGATTTTAATTAAATTTCTAGCTATAGCTAGGGTTCCAATTTGAAGTGAATGCTTTGTTCCCAACTTTGTAGCCATGGTGGAGGTAGCATCATCAAGGTCAATATATTTGAAAAAAAATATTGGGATGGACCACAAGAAAGCAAATATTTTGTTTAAGAGTTAATTATTTTAATAATCACATACTTAAGAGGATCTTCTAGTGAAGGCTTATTCTGATTTATAAATAATGTATTCAAACTTTAAGATGTAATGATCATTTTTTTTAATTAAAAACCTATAATTAATTGTATTCTTTCTAAACAGTTTGTACTTCATGCATGCATTGGAACTAATCTAATCTGTTTTCTATAATGACACTTATAATATGTTAAAAAATATGGTGGCTAAGGCAATTAATTTCATATCATACTAACTCAAATCGAATCATACATAGATGAAGTTACTAGGAAAGACCCTAATTCATTTACAATACATGTGAAATGAAATATTTCGCGATCCCAAAAGATTTGATTTTAAGAATTCAATATCAAGGGGTAAGTTTAAACTTTAATTAACAAAAGAGAATGATAATTAATACCCAAAATTGCATTGGTTAAGTTAATTAAGCATTCATGCACCGTACCGTATTTAAATAAAAAAAATGGCTGCAAAATAAATCTATAAAGTTGTTAAGATCACCCTCCAGATCACCAGTGATCTAAGATCATCAGTGATCTAAGATCACCAGTGATCTAAGATCACCAGTGATGCAAGATCACCAGTGATCAAAGATTACATGGGTTTATGGTGGTAATCCAGATCATCCTTAGAGGGGTGATCAGGGGGTAATCCGGATTACCACACCAAACCAAAAAGTGTAACCAAATGGGTGATCTGAGATCACCTGTCAAGATCACCACAGGTGATCAAAGATCACCCCCAACCAAACGCTTAAGCTTTCTAAAGTTGGAAAAGAATTTCTCCCCAAGTTGAAATTTGATTGTGAACGTGGCTTGTTTTTTGATCTAAAGTGACACTAATAGTGACATTTGAGGTTATTTTTTCTCGCAAATTAATTAAGATAGGAGTATTTGAGATGGGTAATAGTGGTTTACTATACCAGCAAATTTGACCTCCCTAGTTGAAAAGATTTTTTCTTCTTAATCATGAAAACCATGTGGTTAAATAGTAAAATTTTCAAATAAAAAATTCATAAGTATTTCTTAATTTCTCATTAATTATTACTTAAGGGGCAAGTTAATTTTTTACGGGATTCACTTTTTGACTCTTGAAGAGCATTTTATTATCATCATATGTAATTTGTATTCCAATTATTCCAAGTAGCAAAATGTGATTTTGAGTTTCTTTTTCTCTCATATGTGAAAAAATGGGCATTATTTTTTGTTTGTACTATCATATTAGCCGGCGCAGGCAGAACTATACGATCTACACATTCTAAAGAATATGAAGAATGGGCTAAATTTGTGGGAAATTGATAGGGCCGTCATGAATTTAATTAAGTTGCTGCAATTTGGAGTCACTTGTATTATGTTGACTTATGACTATATATTTGATCAATAGTTTCTTTGGCCAATTGATGTTGCTAGTTTGAAAATATTGTCAATTTGTCTTCGAAGAAAACAAAAAAAATATGTGCCCCATGCATTTATTAGTCAAGTTGAATTTGATGATCTTTGATTGTTATACCCTCCAATTTGGATTGGATTAGTTGTAAATTCTTTTTGAGATTTGATGAGCTTTGATGTTGCTCCAATTTGGATTGGATTAGTTCTAAATTCTAGATTAACTATTTCGTAGTTATGGTGATTTTACACAATCATTTAAAATTTTATAAATCAACCGTTTCTTTTCGGACATAAGAAGTTGTTGCTAGTTTAAATCCTTAGATAAAATCGCTGGTTACATATCATCTCGTAAGAGGGTTAATTTATAAAAATTATTATGGTCTCCAGACAACAACTGATCCATTGTCGAGTACCTTATCCTACCGAGTATAACCTAGAGTTAAATACGAATTAATTACAATATCATTATGTTAAATAAGTGTGTTTAAGGATTTCATAAATTGGAAAAAGGAGAGAAATTAAATTTGGACATATATATATATATATATATATATATATATGCTAAAGAAAAGAGAGCAAATTTTGATTGTTCAAAAGGGAATTCCAACTTCCAAGTCCAAAAAACATGTGCAAAGGGGGGAATTGAGATGAAGGAGAGTAGTTCCAAAAAACCCAACATGAAAGAAAGAAAAAAACAAGGACCCACCCAAAAAATGTAAAGGGAGAAATAAAAATGGAAAGAAGAAAAAATAAATAAAGAAAGATGGTTTAGTTTTGGAGAGGTCAAAGAAATTGACCATGATAATGTAAACACGTCTGGCTTGATGTTAATGTGGGGAAGAAAGAGAAGAGAGAGTCGCTGTCAAAAGAGTAAATTGTCCTGAACGGCGACGTCTTATTCAACTTTCCGAATCTATCACCCAATACTGTCGCTTTCCCTGGTTGTACCTTCTTCCACGCCACTCACCCCTCAAATTTGACCCTTTATAATATTTATTATATTTTTTCTTCTTAATTTCCTTTTCTTTTTCTAAAATTAAATTTTCATTATGATCTTGCATAATTAATTAGTGATCATAATATTAATTCACGAGAATCATGCTGTTTTGTGTAGTAAATTTTGCCCATCTTGTGAGATTATTAATTTCTTTTCAAGTAAAATGGAAGCTTAATTAGCTATATAATATATAATTAGGTGTAGACTTCGGTGCTCCCGTTGTGATGCTCCCATTTTTCAATGTGATGTTCCCATTCAATTCTAACCATTGGATGCAACATCTACTTTCTTGACCGTTGGATACTAAAATATTTAACCTACTAAACCAGTTTTAAAAACCTTTTGGAATGAATTCATATGTGATAGTCCTCATGATAGATTTTTACACCTTTTTTTATTCCAACCGTTGATATCAACTCTTTTTTTACTTGATTTATTATTTTTTTCTCTAACTTTTTTACATTGTATTTTTTATCCATTTATTTTTTCTTCGCTTTTTGTTTTGAGCCCTAACTAGATCACCAACAGCACAGCCGCGTCATACCCAACATCAAAATCATCCTCCAAAACTCAAAATCATTTTCATACCCTTTCAAATCACAAAATCTCAAACTCATAACTCGCCACATACTCATCGATTTCACATCTTTTCCAGGTAAATAACAAAGCCATTGTTTAGCATATATTATTTTCCTGGAATCTTGGTCATGTACACATGTTCCATAAGAATTATCTCATACATGTAAATTTCCTTTGAAAATTCATGAAAGCTTTGCCACGTCTTCATGTCCCTTTTCAATTCTCATGAAAATTTGGCACACTTCCATGCATGCTTTGAAAATTCCATGTGTCGATTAATTTGCAATAATTTAAATCCTTTTTTTTATGCTGGCTCATCAATTTATATTCACGGCTTGCAATTTGATAGTGACCTTCAATTAATCTTCAGGTAAGCTTCCATCGTCTTCGAATCATTGATCTCCAACAGGTAAAATTAGCGCTTCAAAAAAATTTTTATTGATCAAAACAAAAAAACTTGCTGCTGCTATTAAGTTTATCTCGTTGTTATCTGGCCTGACATCAATTCTTTTTATGTCTTTCCAAGGAAAATTGCAAGCGGTTTTGAGGGCTTGTCACCAATGGTTCAAACTCGTGGTTAGGGTTCTAGTAAATTGGAGGTTTGGGATTTTGTGATTTGAAAGGGTTTCAAAATGATTTTGAGTTTTGGAGGATGATTTTGATGTTGGGTATGGCGTGATTGTTCTGTTGGTGATCTAGTCAGGGCTCAAAACAGAAAGCGAAGAAGAAAAGAAATGGATAAAAAAAATACAATGTAAAAAAGTTAGAGAAAAAAAATAATAAATCAAGTAAAAAAAGGAGTTGATATCAACGGTTGGAATAAAAAACGGTGTAAAAATCTATCATGAAGACTACCACATATAAATTCATTCCAAAAGGTTTTTAAAACCGATTTAGTAGGTTAAACCTTTTAGTATCCAACGGTCAAGAAAATAGATGTTACATCCAATGGTCAGAATTGAATGGGAGCATCACATTGAAAAGTGGGAGCATCACAACGGGAGCACCGAAGTCTACACCATATAATTAATTAGCAAAATGGAAGATTATTTTGCCCATCATGGTAGCTTAATGAGTCTTCTTTATTTGTCTAATAGCATAAAAGAGGCTTTTGACGCTGATAAAAATTTAGTCAGAGAATAAATGATGAGTTTAGCGCACATATGTTTAATTAATGCATGTTAATTAAGTATAATTAAACCGAATAATCACATTAAAGACCCATGCTTAAGTCTTGATGTTTTTAGTGCAGTTTTGTCATATTAAGGAAGCTGAAATGAAAAAGAGAAAAGAAAAAGATTCACCTTTTTCTATTTCCCTATTGAACAATAGTCACAATAAAAGTTCAAAAAGGTAACATAACATTATATATATTGGCCGCCATTATCGAAAAACCAAAGCAAAGAACAAAGTAGTATTTGAATTGTTTCTTTCTTTTACTAAGTTTGAAAAATTTCTAGTATGTTTTTTTACTTCAAAAAATATGTCTCCTAAACCTAAATTCAAATTAGGTTGAACAATATTAATGGAACTCAAGAGAAGGAATGGAAGAGGATTTGATCTTAACTAGAAACAAATCCAAAGTATCCAACACCCTTTTAGAAATAAGTATTTAGTAATGAAATTAAAAGGTTACTTTCTCCCCTCCGCCAAGTTCCAATTAAAGTTATCAATCAATTAGAAGCTGCCCCTGAGAGACTCACCCATCATAATCAGGTGCGTGACGCGGGTTGAATTCGGATTAATCAGAGCTAAGCCCTGGATACCGAATGAGACAAAAAAAAAGCTAATTAGGGCTATCTTCTGGCCAAAAAAAAAATTAGGGCTATCTCTCTAGAGCATATCTTATGATCATATAAAAATTCTTTCCATTTATTTATTGAATCCTATCTGTAATTTAATAAATATATTATTATTCTTAATGCTAATTAGGGGAAAAAAGAAGTTATTAGAATGCTGAGGAAGAAGAAAGATTTGAGCCATCAAAATATATCCACCAAATACCAACATCATCATCTTTGTTTTCATGAATCTGTCTCCTCTTTGAGTCATAACTAAATCCTTTTCAAAGAGGGGAAAAAAAAGAAGAAGAAAAAGCTTGCAGTATTGGGAAGTCCAAAACCAAAAGCTGTGGGAAATTTGTGATGATGATGATATAGAAAAGGGGGTCCATTTTGGTGGTTATCTGCAAAGGATGTTAAATGAATCATATAAATGATGTAAAGGGGTACTTTGATTTTTGGATATGATGCCTCACTTTGGGTCTCATCAATTAATGTTATATATATATATATCTACACTCGATATTTTAGTTCGATCCTTCCTAATTTATGATGGTATATATATATATATATATTTGTATTGATTACGTAATAGAAAGCAATATTAATATATTATATTATTCTTTTTGTAATTTGATAATAATAAAATTCACACCATTTTTTATCTTACAAATTGGGCAAAAGATCGAATTTTTTATTTATATTTCTTATATGCTTTGAGCTTTTCTAATTTCCTTGATTGGCCTAGCAAGGTAGCCAGCTAATTATGCATGATAGTTGAGAGAATAACGTAATGGGATTCATGCAGTTTCAAAGTTTCAAAAGGAAATAAGAAAAAAAAAAGAATAAATAAATTAAAGAAAAGAAAAGCATAAAACCAAAAGCAAAAGACCAAAAACTTGGGTGCATATCTTTGATTATTATCTAATAAAGAGCCCAAACATAGTATTCTTTGTGTGAACAAAGTGGAGCATGCCACCCCATGTGTTAGCTGCTTGAAAAAACCCAAATTTAAAATATAAAAAGTGATTAAAGAATGATTACACCCTTTCTAATTAAAAATTAAGCAAAATCAGAGGTGATCAAAAAGCATAAATTTTTTAATCTAAGTAAAGAAGAGTGGAGGTATTAAAATAATTTAACGTGAAGCACCTGAAATGGTGAAAGAAGAAAGAGGCAACAAAAAGATTCCATATTGCCCAAATTTTTTAATATTTATGCTCATATCAATATGCAGTCATCCATGTAATTGCCCTAATGGGTAGCCAAAGGTCTCTATGAAATTACTATTCTAAAATTAAAGTAGAAAAATACTAGTTTTTTTTTTTGATAATAGAAAAATACTAGTTAATTACTTATAATTTCACAAATTAAAAATAAGGACAGTGTAAATTTAGCGTCATTTGGGTTTAACTTAAATCATAAGATGGGTTTGTATAGGCTAAAATCTCAAATTAGGAATCGACATTTTGAAAAATTATCAATTGAGAACCCCAACTTGAAAATGGTCAAATTAGGACTCCACCTTTTCGAGTAAGGTCACTCAAATCCAATCTATTGGACTAGATAGGGTGTGTCCAATACGCGAAATAAAAAGTGCGTGAGCAAATGAAACAGTGACATGTGTCACGACATGGATTAAAAAAATAGTATAAAGTGAATTTTTCAAATGCAACGCTAGCACACCGTTATGGCATGTCAATGCACCATTATACCAGGTCAGCACACCATTTAAATTAACAATGCGTGTTATTACGTCCTATTTTGTTAAAATTTGAGGGATATTTGGTCATTCTATATTAAAGTTCGAGAGTTATTTTGTCTATGAATTTGGAGTCATTTACTTCTTTTTATTCTACGTGACCAAACTCCGTTCAATAAGAGCTAAATTATCCCAAAATTAATAATTGAAGAGTTTAATTATCATAATCAAAAGTTCAAAGAACCATTTTTTCTCTTTGTTGATAGTTCGAATGGTCATTTTTTGTTTATTAAGCCATTAAACTTCTCAAGCTCCACATAAAGAGAGGGAGTGACTTCTCATCTTTGACCAATTGATTGGAAAAATCATACAAGAATGTTGATTCCAATGCATTTTCCCCTCTCCCTTCTTATAAGAAGATGGTGGTGAGACATAGTATGATGTGTCAGAATAGGATTGGGCCAAAAGTTTTTTATAAGCTACAGTTGCAGCTATAAACAAGTTTATACAGTAGATGAGTTGTCACCAATCAAACGGCTCCAAGAATTAAAGAGGAGATGAGTCAGTTGGATACTTGGATTAATTACAAAAAAAATTCTTCTCTCCTACAGCTTTTGCTACAAATTTTGATGTGGGGGATTGTGACCATTGATGAAAATGACTTGCTTTGATGTTTAAAAACAAGAGAGGACCCACATCACATGCCCCTTCTTACCAATACCTGCATATAAAAAGAGCAATGAACAAAAGGGGACCCATTTGAAAAGAAAAAAATGTAGGGGACCATAACTTTTTTTAGGTTTTTTATTTTTCAATTTTTTGTTTTTTAGTTGTAAGAAAGAAAAGTAGTAGTAGTCGACTTAAACTAAAGTACCCTCCCAAGATTTTGATTTTCTCTTTACTATTGTTCTTGTTGGAAAGCAAATATTAAAGCAAAATAAAGCAATTTGCAAAAAAAAAAAAAAAAACTCATTTGCAATTGCATTTCTTTCCTGTTCCCCACGATGTGCACTGCCAATTGCTGCATATATATATATATATATATATCTTCCTATATTCTACAAAATATCGTACAAATCTCTTATAATTAATTAACTTATAGTAATGGAAATTGAACCAACCAATGCAAAAGCTCAAATGTCATCAAGTGAAATGGTGCAATTGGTAATGGTAGCTGCCTCCCCAGTCTAGTGGGACACTGCATTTGTTCCCTGCCTCGTGTCTCAATAGTACTGAACATATAATCCTCTCGTCTCTCGAGGAGATTTCATATACTCGTCTTCAAGATTAAGATAAACCGTCAACCCTTTTAGAGATTTACAGATTCTTTCTAAGTGTTTTACTTATATATAACCTACCAATATGAACCTATAAGGACTCGAACTCGGAACTCGGAACTCGTAGTAAGTGTCAGTAAATTTAGAATATATAAACCGTCAACCCTTTTGGAGATTTACAGATTCTTTCTAAATATTTTGCTTATATATAACTTACCAATATGAACCTTGAAGGACTCGAACTCGGAACTTGTATGATTTCTATCATAAGTGTCAACAAATCTAGGATATATATTGATCTATACATCGAGGCATTAGAGATCAAAGGCCTATAATAAGTTTTGGGGACCAAAGGATTTATTTATTTTGGTTAAAACCGAAAATAAGGACCAAAGGATTTATTTATAACTAGGTAGCTATATTTCTAGGGCAATATGGCCTCTTAAACTTTATGATCTATAGTCCTTGCATGCGAGATCATTTTATTTTTCTATACACTAAATTGGACCCTCTAAATGATCGAATTATTGTACCTATTTCTTATAAAGCAGTAATCTATATATATTGGAGTATTTTAGTATCGAAATGGATATGACCTATCAGCTTTTGGATACTTTGGCTTTGCCACTATTAATAGGGCTTATGATTCTTTTCGTATAGGTTCATATAGCTTAATCATCATTTTGGAACTTTCAAGTTGATGGTATCAGGTGTGCCTAGCTACTTAAATTTTGCTTATTTATCCACAAATGGCCGAGCCAATATGTGGAGGAATGCCAAACTTTTAGATACTTATAATCATACGAAATTAGTGGCCCCTCTCAAACATACAATTAATTGTGAATTAAGATTAATTAATTATCTCCAAGAAATTTTCAGAGCCATAATCCAATTCAAACCCACATTATATATCAATGAAAATTTTTTGCATATATATACTAATTTGAGTACCAATTTCAAAATTAAATCAAACCCGAAACTTTAATCAGACTCTAATCAACGGAGCTTAAAACTGGTATTTCTTGTCATCGATAATAAATGACTACTTATAAAAATATTGTACGTTCAAAAACCCTATTACACCAAAAAAATCATTGCTTTGGGTGATTAAACAAACTAAACACTTGCAATTAAATCACAAAAGAAATTTTCTCAAAAGAAAATCACAAAAGAATTGACTCCATTAGAAGAGCTTAACTAATCCATACAAGTATATAGACTCATCAATCAATATTTATTCACGTGTTTGGAAGAAAGAAGAAGAAAGAAAGAAGAGTCAGAGAAGAGTTAATAAATCAAGTACATAAGGAAAAGGGAAATGGAACGCACAATCACAAAAGAAGCATTGTCATGTTTTTCAGAGAAAAACCAAACTTGTACTTGATCCTCTCCATGTGACATCCTGCGGATTTTTATTTTACCTATGGGAATTGGGGAAGTGGGTTTTGTTTTGTTTTTTTTTATTTTTATTTTTATTTTTATTACTACTACTTTCCATAATCCCATACCCTTCCAAAAACAAAAATTACACAACAAAACAAATCAAAAGTAGAAAATGCTAAAAATTTTAAAGGAAGAAAAATAAAGAAAAAGATAGTTTGCTTTTTGGGTTTTGGGGAAGTGATCATCAAATTGGAGTACGTGGCTGAATCAGTTTGATTGGTGCTTTGTAGTGGGATGTTGTTTTTTAGCTTTTTTTAGAACTTGCTTTATTTATATTTGTTTTATTTTAGTAAAAATAAAAAGAAAAAGCAAATTGGGTTGTTCTTTGTTTATTTCGTTTGGGTTTCTTTCTTTTTTTAAATTTAAAAATTAATAGTAGTACTATCTCCGTCCCTAATTAGATGTCCTATTTTAGCCAATTAATATCAATTTTGATCATTATTT